>JAFBJS010000568.1:204337-256457 GCA_016785265.1 Paraplagusia blochii | reverse complement strand
GAAGGAGAAAAAGAGTTATACAGATTGGCAAGGCAGAGAAACCAATCTGGGAAGGATGTGCAGCAGGTGAGATTAATTAAGGACAGAGATGGAAATGTCATCACTTGTGAGGAACGTGTGCTGGGAAGATGGAGGGAGTACTTTGAGGAGCTGTTAAATGAGGAAAATGATAGGGAGCGTAGGAATGAGGAGCCAGCTCCCAACAGGGAGAAGGTCAATCAGATTAGAAAGGATGAAGTTAGAAAAGCTCTGAAGAGGATGAAGAGTGGAAAGGCAATCGATTCCGATGACATACCAGTGGAGGTATGGAAGTGCTTGGGGGAAGAAGCGGTAAGTTTTCTCGCTCGGCTATTCAATAGAATTTTGGAGACGGGTGATGTGCAGAGCTGTAGCAATTACAGAGGGATAAAGTTAATGAGCCATACCATGAAGATTTGGGAAAAAGTAGGTGAGGCTCGGATGAGAAAAGAGGTAGAGGTTTGCGAACAACAGTATGGTTTTATGCCGAGAAAGAGTACCACAGATGCAATATTTGCCTTGAGGATGTTGATGGAAAAGTACAGAGAGGGTCAGAAGGAGCTTCATTGTGTTTTTGTGGATTTAGAAAAGCCCTATGACCGGGTTCCAAGGGAGGAACTGTGGTTTTGTGGAAGTCAGGAGTGGCTGAGAAGTATGTTAGATACAGTATATCTAACAGTATATATATATGAGAACAGCACAACGGTGGTGAGGTGTGCTGTTGGAAGGACAAAGGACTCTAAGGTGGAGGTGGGACTTCATCAAGGATCTGCCCTGAGCCCCTTTTTGTTTGCTCTGGTGATGGACAGATGACAGATGAGGTCAGACATGAGTCTCCATGGACAATGATGTTTGCAGATGATATTGTGATCTGCAGTGAGAGCAGGCAACAGCTAGAAGAGAGCCTAGAGAGGTGGAGGTTTGCACTGGAGAGAAGAGGAATGAAGGTCAGTCGTAGCAAGACCGAATACATGTGTGTGAATGATAGGAGAACAGTGGAGTGGTAAGGTTACAAGGAGCAGAAGTGAAGAAGGTGGAGGAGTTCAGATACTTGGGCTCAACTGTTCAGAGCAGTGGAGACTGTGGAAGAGAGGTGAAGAATAGAGTACAGACAGGACGGAAAAACTGGAGAAAGGTCTCTGGAGTGATCTGTGATAGAAGAGTGTCAGCTAAGGTGAAGGGAAAGGTTTACAGGACAGTTTTGAGACCAGCCATGATGTATGGACTAGAGACACTAGGAATAGGTTGAAGACAAGAGGGAGAGCTGGAGGTGGCAGAGTTAAAGAAGCTGAGATTATCTTTGGGGGTGACAAGGATGGACAGGATCAGGAAAGAGGTGATCAGGGGGACAACACAGACAGGAAGGTTTGGAGAAAAAGAAGCCAGACTGAGATGGTTTGGACATGTTCAGAGGAGGGACAGTGATTATATTGGGAGAAGAATGCTAGACATGGAGCTACCAGGTAAGAGACGAAGAGGAAGGCCAAAGAGGAGATTTATGGATGCAGTGAGGGAGGACATGGAGGTGGTTGGAGTTGGAGTTGAGGATGTGAAGGACAGGGTGAGATGGAAATTGTTGACTCGCTGTGGCAACCCCTGAAAAATGGGATAAGCCGAAAGGAAAAGAAGACTAAAAAAATAATAAAACGGCTGTTTATTCAATTTGTAAGTAAACAAAGTTGTCAGAACGCTGGTTTGCATTCCATTACCGGTAATAAAGTTTGACTGACTTGTCTGCCGGTGTTGTTGACATTCCCTTGAGTGCAGCTTTATCTAGTGATCTAGATGCATAACGCAAAAGCAGCCACTAACTGAAGCTTCTATTGTATGTGCCTTATAATGCGGTGCGCCTTATCTATGAATTTTTTTTTAAATAGGTCATTCATTGGAGGTGCGCCTTATAATCTGTGCGTCTTATAGTGCGGAAAATATGGTACACTGCTGAATGCAACATGAAAGAAATGTTTTAAAGTGAGTTATTCACACTTTGTCTGTGAATTTACACCAGAGAGACTCTGTGAGTTTTGCAGGTGATATAATCTAGTAAGTCACATTTTAGTGATTTTATAAAAGGAAATTTTATGAATGTGATATTACTGCTGAAAATAAAATAAATATTTTAGAAGAAGATGGAGACAGATGGGATGGGTGGATGCACATGCCTCCTGCTGATTATATACTACTCTTTTCGCTTTTACTTAAGAATGCAACACGGTTTAAAAAATTTAGCATAGTTTAAACTAAATGTTTTTAGCAAAAACAAAAATGAGTACATTCAACCTGCTGTAAAGGACAAGGTCAGAGAACACAATCAGCCCAGTGACAGCAAAGTCTGTCTGAACCATTAGTTCACATGTAACTTTGTCTACAGTTCTACCGCTTCAGGCTAGGAGCTAAGGCAAGATTGGTTGAGGACACTGAGTAAACAAGCCCGAAGTTGACCACCTCAGCTTTAACACAGCCTGTAACATTGCATGGTAAATTGGAAATGGGGTCATAAAGTTGATAAAGTGAAAAATATGAGCCCCCAAGGAGGAGAGGGCGGTGGAGATAAAAACAAAACAGGAGCTATATCTTTATTGACACCTCCTTTCAGGAGTTTCTCAGTTGAGGTTATTGCAAAAGACTAGTGTTTTCTTTAAACCAAAATGTAAAGAATGTTAATGTTAGACCACAAACTGGCACTGATTTTATGATGACTGAAAGGCATGTGTGTGGTTAGCACCTTTACTGAAGCACATGTAGGAAGTTGTGCCATTTTGTGGCAAGGCTTTTTTATATGAAACACTCATCCGGGCCATGTGTTAAATAAAAAAAATCAAAATAAGTTCCCATCATAAATTAAATGTGTACATGTTTATGACATGTTCTTGTTCGTTTAACATGAATCAAAGAAAATTCAAATTAATGAGATTCCATCATTTCAACCCAAGGAGAATGAGTTATTTCAAATCAATGAGCTAATAGGGATATATACTACATGTGCAATCTCCCGCCCCTCCCACTCCCAGGTCTGAATTGGAAAGTCAACTCCGCCCAAACATCGATTGCTACCCACGATATTGGTAAGCAATTCATATATATATATATACACACACACACACACAAATATTTATTAATTAATATTTGTAATTATATATATAAAGGAGTGTATTTAATTAAACCGCGTGAGTCATACATTGTACACATATATTTGTAAGACAACACTTGTGTTTCTCACCATTAATGGTAGCTTAGCTTTGCTAAGGCAAACAGATTATTAATTTAAAAAGGGGTCAGGGCTCAAGCTTAAGGATGTAAAAATTGTAACCAATATGTTGAATATTCTATTCAAGTTTAGTCCGTTTAGCATGTTTGTGTGTGTACTTTGGCGGATCCATGTAAATGTTCGAATGTGACGGCGCGATGGTGTCAATCTAACGTCGTCCGTTATTGCGCGCAATTTTCTTGCTAAGAGCGGGGCTAAAATAGACCAGTTGGAGCTGCATTTCTGGGAAGGTAGCAAACATCTGTGTAAATCTGTATAATTCTATGAAAGCTGTGGTGCAGTAATTTATGTGTCATCTTGATGAAGACACACTAATAAAGCTAAAAGACATTTTTTCATTAAGGTTTAGTAATAGTCTTCACGTTTCAGTGTATGTAATTACAAATACTGTAATATGTCCAAATATGATATCCAAAAAGGGTTTAGTTGTAAGCAACTGGACTTCTTGTTAGAGTTGAAACACTGTAATACTTGCCCTATTCCCTGTAGAAACGTTATGTTATATCAACCTTTCAAAACATTTTCTGTCACAACTGCCAAGGCTCTGCAATAAGTAGGATGATATCCACCTGTGTTCACCAGCTGACACTGACAATCTGACAAAGTATTTAAGCAGTGCTCACCCTTGCCTGGTTGCATGTGTTCCGACCTACTCAGCAGTGTTGTATTACCTCTGTTGGACTCCTGCTTTTGTCTTGTCCTCAAGTTGGCTCCAGATCTGACTTTTACTTTTACCCTACTGGAGTTTTTTATGTTTATGGGGTTTTTGGAACAGGTAGAATTACTTTGTTAGTTTTAAGTCTTAGCATTGATTTTTGAGTTTTGGTTTTCCTGTTTTTTGATAAACTAAGTTTGTTTTGTCACTTTAAGTGATTGCTTTCTTTTGGTAGAGTTTCTTCCCTGTTAGTGGAACACTTTCTGTTCATGGACATTTGATTATTTTTGTTTTTCTACCTTGGCACATAAAAAGACTCTGAACCAAAACCTTCTTCTCTGCCTATTTTTGTGTGGAGCATTCAGGTCCAAGCCCGACATTCCTGACATTTTCTCTATTTTACCAGAAATACATTCCAAAATAGTGTCCACGTGCCATAAGATTTAGAAGAGCCTCACCTCATAAATACATGGTAAGTTGTTAATAAATTTTTGATTGTGGGTGTCATCTAGCTGACATGTAGCATTGTACCAGTAGTTTACCTCCACCATATTTGGGTGTTGGATTTGAGGAAATTTTGCTAATTTGCTAACGTTTTGGATCTTTTTTCTCTTATTTTAGTAATGTCTATGTGGCAGTGCAAATACTGTGACACTACAGAGAGTAGTAGGTACAAATTACTTAAACATTACAAAGTTCATCATTACTATGGAAGAAGACAACATTTTCTGTGCATATATGTAAATTGTCCATGCACATTCAAGATGTGGAGTGGACTCAACAGCCATGTCTATAAAGCTCACTCATCTCAGGTTACAAAGACAACTTCCAGTTCAGTAACTTTTAAATGTGACTTATGTGAGTGCAGTGAATTCTCGACTGAGAAAGATTTTTTTGTTCATATTGGAACACACCTGCAAAGTAACAAGTCTGTAAGTTGTGTGTTTCTCGGTTGCTCTTTCAAGACAAATATTTACAGCACATTTTACACACACAAACAGGAAGCATCATCCACACACACTAAAAGATCTCAAAGCCAGTGTAGTTACTTTTGTGGACCCATTGCAAGTGTCAGAGACCTCTGATAATGTGAGGGCTGGCTGTTCTGCTGATGTATCATATGGTGAAGTTGAACCTGAGTCAGTGACAGAAAGTGATGGCATTGCTGTTGAATGTCTTCTAGAAGTAATTGAGAAAAAACTAGCGGTAATTTTGTTGAAATTGGAACATATATTTCATATACCAGCGAAAGCAGCAGATGAGTTAGTGGAGAAGTTGCATTTTTTGTTAAGTTCGGCTAGTACACCTGTCATATAGCGTACGATTACAAACATTTTCAATAGCCATAATCTCCATATTGATGAGGCTGTTATCAAAGAACCTGCCAATTCTGTATGTATTTCTAAGCCTGTGGCTAAAGATTTGGGCAAGTGTGGCCCTCTTTCTACATCTTACAAAAGAAAACAATACTACAAGCTAAATTTTAGGGTTGTACAGCCTGTTGAGTACATTTTATCTGTAGAGCAAAGGAGGTCATTTCAGTACACCTCCTTATAGCAGTCATTGGAGGAAATAATGAGTCACAATAAAGTACTCAATAGAGTGGTTGAAGAACACGTAGCTCAAGAAAATAGAAAGGATTGTGATCAGCAGGTTTACACATCGTATCGAGATGCAGCGCATTATAGAAAAATAGCTGGCTCGCAGCCGATGAGTTGAGAATTACCCTAAAACTTTACATTGATGATTTTGAGGTTTGTAATCCTCTTGGAACCTCACGCAAAAAGCATAAGCTTTGTGGTGTAAGTGAGGATTTGAGGAAATTTGGGTATGAGAAAGTCTTGGATCCACTTTTGAAAGACCTGGTCATTTTGGAGCAACATGGTGTGTTCATCAGTCAGTTGAACGAGTGTATCAAAGGCACTGTGAACAGTGTAATAGCTGACAATCTAGGAGCCCATGGGCTGGCTGGTTTTGTAGAAAGCTTTTCTGCAGAATATATCTGTAGATTCTGTAGATTGCACTGCCCAGAAGTCTAAAATCCAGTCATTGGCTGCTGATGCATTTAATCATAGAACGCAGGAACTTCATGAAGCCCATTTGAAGCATGAAGCACATACCAATTGTTTTAAAACGGCAAGTACTTGCTGTGGAGTTAAATGGGATTGTGTTTAAGTAAGAATCTCTCCCATTTGCAGGCTATCCTCCAGATGTAGCACATGATCTGTTGGAGGGCATAGTATCTGTTGAGCTAGCTTATTGATTTTTCGTTTTTGATCTCTAAAAGGTATCTCACCTTAGAAAAACTTAACAGTTTGATCCAAAATTTTGATTACAAATGGGGAGATAAATCCAATCGGCCTCAAGTTATACCACATACTTTCTCAGTTAAAAAAAGCATAGGTGGAAATGCGCATGAAATTTGGTCTCTGCTTAGATTGTTCCCTCTGATTATTGGTCTACTTGTTCCAGAGGATGAACCTACATGGCATGTTGTTTTGGATCTCAAGGACATAGTTGAGCTTGCCGTAGCCCCTGTGCACTCTGATGAGTCAATTGCATATCTTGAGTGTAAAATCACTGAACAAAGCCGGAGATACCAAGAGATTTTTCCAAACAGCCATTTACTCCCTAAACATCATTATTTGGAGCATTATCCTGTTTTGATTCACCTCTTTGGGCCTTAATACCACAAATGGACTATGAGGTTTGAGGCAAAACATAGTTTCTTCAAGCAAATTGCTTGCCATACCAATTGTCTTAAATACATACCTCTCACACTTGCCATGAAACACCAGCTTACAATTACCCCAGACTTGTATTCTTCTGACCATAGGACACCTTTACTCATAACTAGTGTGTCATCTGTACCATTTGATGTTTTGCAAAGTAACATTGAAACTGCTATTAAGCAGAGATTACCAGAGGAGACTGATGTCCACATTACAAAAAAGTGTGTCATACAATGTTATGAACTACAACAAAGGAATGATTGTTGTTCAAGGGCAATTATTTGGTCTTCCAGAGTTTGCTGAAGTTCTGCAGATTTGTGTTTTGCAAGGAAAGATACATTTTATTGTGAAAAAGTTATCTGTATGTTATAGAGAGCATTTCAGATCTTTTGAACTTGACAAATCACATGTGAGAGAGGTGTCTCTGATTGAGCATGGGGAACTACTTGATGACTGTCCATTAGCTGTCATATTTAGTGAGGGGGCTGCATCTGGTTACACTGAAGAGACACATTGACTTCACTGGAAGATAAGAGTAATGTTTGTAAGTATTTCTCTCCCTAAGTCATGTGGTACAGTAAGTCAGACATATTAATTTGTTATTTTTTAGTAATCAGCCAAGGCCACAACCAAAATATATAAATTTACATAATAAGGCAATGATCAAATTTGACAAGCTCAGACCAGAGAATGTTCACACTCTGTGCCTAAATATTGTAAAACTGTTTTTTTGTTTTTGTTCAGGTACACACAATGGCCCAGCCCATAAAATTGAGGGTTGTCCTTGCTAAAGATGATGCCAGGAAACTATTTCTGCCAGAAGTAATGCCAGACTCCATCGAGAAGTTGTGCCAAGCAATAAAGGGAAGTTTTGGATTGGAAGAAGATTTTCGCCTTCAATATCAGGACTTTGATTTTGGGAACAAATTTATAAATCTATCGGTGATCTCTGAAATACAGGACAAAGCAACTATAAAGGTTGTATACTTAAGTACTCATAACAATGATGACACAATTACACGTCGACCTCTAGCAGTGCAACGCTCAACAGATTCTTTGTCAGTCTCCTCAGCTGGTGCAGAGGCACAGTGCCCATTTCAGCTTCATCTTCAGGTTCATCACCATCTGCACGGTTGTCATTTTGGCCAAGTGTCTTCATAATGCCTAGTTTGATGCTGAACTGCAGCTTGAGAGGGCCAATGCTGAGAGCAGTGTCAGTGGAACCCACTTGAGCCCCCCCACCGAAACAAAAATCGCACATTTTGGAGAAAGTGGGAGAAGAAATTATTAAATTAAAAGCTTACCCAACTGACAATGATCTGGATGATGTTGCAGTAGCTTTTGTGAAAAATGATCCATGTCTCAAGGAAACGGGATCCTGCAATGGCTGTTGCGGGTGGAAGATTAGCCTAAAGTATAAAATGGCCAACTTTAGGACCAAACTAAGAGGCCTTGCTTGTAATGAGGTTAACTTAAATTCCCTGAAAAACAAGGCCCAAGACAAAGCAGCCTTGAATGTGACAAAGCCCAGAAGGGCAGAAGTCAGTTACTGTCTACAACCTCCAAAAGGAGAAAAGAGTGACACTCTGGACAATGAGAGAATTGCACTGCTTTTAGAGGTTAAGAAGAGAAACAATGGCCACGTAGTGGCACTGAAAATGAAAAGGACTTTCTCATATAGAAGGCAAGAAATTCTTCAATGAGAACCCCTTGTTGCAGACCTCCACAGCAGGTGGTCAACTCTGTTCACTCAGAAAGAAGTGAATACCCTATATTTGCCAAAGTTTTATCTATACCACAGTGTGTGTAGACACAGGTGCAAGAAGGTAATGACAAATCAGATATAGTGTGACCAGTTGTTTGTCTTATTTATCACCACACCATGGAAAATATAGTGAATGATGACATTTACACTATACTGTTTTTTCTTCCACTCTATGAACAAACAGCACCAGTGGTAGTTCACTATTCATCCTTCCTGTATTGTATATTGTTGTAATGTTCAAACAGGATGAGCGTACAACAAGCGTATTGTTGATGATTTTCAGATTGAAAATTAGTTCATGCGCATATCAACGAAAAGGTGGAGACTTTATACTTAATACTTTTGCTTTATACTTTTTATATCCCTCTCATGACAATTGAGTGAGCATAACTCTCTATGAATGAATCACAAGCCTCACAAGTCAGTTAATACTGTGAGGTTTTTGGAACTGCTAAAATGCAGAATATTGTCAAAATCTTTTTTTCCCCACAGAATGACACAGGACATGCAGGACGAGCATGTATTCTCAAGTCCTTGTGCGTGTACCTGAATGAAGACCATGAGAAACTCATGAAGGAATATATGGAGTTACATAAACTAGGTGTAGCACTGGATATGTCAAAGATGACTTCTGTCATCTCCAACTGAGCGACTTAATTTGTACTTCTTCACAAAATTCTATGTGTATTGCCACACTTTCTAGATTAATATCAAATGTATTTATTGTTATTTTTTACTCCATAAGACACAGACCGTGAGGCCAACACTTCATTGCAGCAAACGGAAATGTGAGTGTACGTTATACAGAAGGAGGGTGCAGAGCTGGGAGATGCTCCAGAGGACATAGGTGTCCTGGTTGAAGGCGTGGTGGTCCTCACAGGTTTGAGGGAAACTAAAATTGCCTGTGCTCTGTTATTTGGACTGATATACTGTCTTAACCTGCGTTACCCACACAAGCTCAAATGCAATTTTGAAGTCCTGCAGAAAATTTTGCTCGATCTGGATGGCCAGAGATTGTCATCAAAGGCACAGTTCCTTAAAAACAAACTCAAAGGATAAGATTGAAATGTTTTGACTGACAATCAAAAATTAAGATTGTTGTATCATATGTTCAAAATGTAGATTACACAGAGCAGTGTTTCTTTAGATTTTACCAGATGGACAGTTGGCTGTGCAGTTTGTGTTAGTAGAGCAGCACTTTGACCTCCTGAAGTTGAGTATTGTT
This sequence comes from Paraplagusia blochii, assembly GCA_016785265.1. Lineage (NCBI taxonomy): Eukaryota > Metazoa > Chordata > Actinopteri > Pleuronectiformes > Cynoglossidae > Paraplagusia > Paraplagusia blochii. Next base: position 246,794 of record JAFBJS010000568.1, on the reverse strand, counting down.
AACAACATTTACTTACTTTGAGAGTAGTTTTTCACCATTTCAGATTTAAAAACAAAAAGTGTGAATGTTTTAATTGCAATAATTAAGTGTTTACAATGATTGCATGAATATCTTGATATGCATTTATATGTGTTCCTACTGTCATAGTGGCACACATCGTATTTCATTTTTACAAATGTAAAGATCCAGTGTCAGTTCTTTACTGCACCAAAAATGTAAAAAAATTGTGAACTTTTTTGCATGTTCTGTTTGTTTGTAGATCTGTGATTATTTATTTAAACATATTGAGTGAAGATTTACATTAGTTTAATAGACATAAACTATATTAGTTCATCCAACATGATTTACATGAGTTGCACTGACTTAAGTTACTTAAATTACAATAGCACAATTAAGATGACTTGACCTAATATGATTTGTTTAGATGGACTATAGGTGGAAAGATTAAAGTACGTTCATCCAATGAATTATTTTTTTTTTTGAGTGTATGAATGAAAAAAAAAATGAGCTAAGCAAAGCAGCAATGCAGCCAGCCAATGAAGGGAGCCAAAGTGAGATGTCTGGTGTATGGCAAGGATATAAAGCAACACTGTACAACTGCTTGTACAACATCTGTACAGCGTCTGTCTCGGTGGAAGATGGTGGAAATATTAACATTTTGCAAGAAAAGTCTGAAAAGGTTAACCCTCTGCCAGCTTCTCCCCTACAGTGATGCTACATCCTCATTCATGATTTAAATTGTGCTGATCTGCAGAGAGCTGCATTCATCATTGAGAGTAGAGCGTGCATGCATGCTTGTGTGTGTGTTTGGGAGGGTCGTGGAAATGAAATGGAAGGGTGAGCCAGCGCATTATCTCTCTATGAACCAAGGACATTTGAAAATAAAAAGCCTGCTGTAATGATACAGCAGCAGACTGTTCTTGCAGTGCTGCACTGATGCGATTAGGTTTCACTGAAACAGTCTATTCTTCAAAAGTCGCTCTTTTGCTAAGTGAATCGCATCAGCAGAAAAAGATCCCGTATACTTTACAGTAATGAAGCATAAATCTACATTTTATAAACCGAGGATGTAATTATAAAGGGATGCTTCCTCTTGTGAATTAAGTGGAAAGGTATGGAAAGTACAACCTGAAATGTGTGTGTGAAGGGCATATTGGCTCAGTGGAAAAATGGCTGCCAGTGAAAAGAACAACAAAAGTCAATGAAGGTTAATTTTGAGTATTATTTTCTGACATTTGAATGGCTGAAGGGAGTTTAAATGCTTTAGACTCATATTTTGTTGCTCGACAGTGGCTCTAAATGATCAACAATAACAACATCTGTTTGTCCAAAATGTTGTAAAATTAGTAGTTTTCAGCAAATTTTTTCCAAAATAATCCGTTTAATACGATGTTAATGTTGATGCTCCCTATTTGATAGCTAGGTACAGACAGTAGACAGTGCTGTTCACTCACCATGGCTGCAGCCGTGGCGGCGGCTTGCGCTGCCACAGCTGTCTGGTTGGCTTGGTGTTGTGTGGCCTTAATCTTGGCCTGCAGGTGGGCTGGTGGGTGGAAGTACTTGCACTTCTCACGAGAGCAGCGGCTCTTGATGTAGTCCATGCACACGGTGACGGTGTTGTCGCTGGTGTCTATCATGGGGCTGTCGCTGGGGTGAGCAAAGCGACAGTCGGTCTCACCACGGGCGCAGTTACCCCGCTGGAACTCCCGGCAAACCTGAAGGCAAGAGCAGTGAAGCAGAGGGAGACAAGAACAGATGTAGAGGTTGGAACTTGCATCGAGAATAAAAGTAAATGCGATACCACATTCATAAAAGTATATACAAAGGACTTCCATTTAAAATAAGTGTATAAGATGTGTACAGCATTTTGGACTTCACCAATCTGATTCCAAATCTTATTACTAGGGGTAAGAAAAAATCGACCCGACAATATACTGCAATGATTTCTTCAGAGTGGCTGCGCGTTGCCTTAGAGATGGGTTGAGAAGTTCTGTCGCATAGGAGAAGCACAAAGTAGAGCCACTCCTCCTCCATATCAAGAGGAGGAAGAGGCCATGTCCTTGTACACTGAGTGAGACACAGAGGGAGACCAAGGACTGGAGTGACTATATGACTTGATTGGTCTGGTCACAGGGCTGGCGCAATTATCTGGGGAGAGGGAGGTCTGGGATCAGACCATTGCTCTTGGGACTCAGCAACTGAGAACCGGAAGATGACGGATGGTGGGACATTGTTGTTGCTGCATATTCATTCTTTCATCTTCTTCTGCTTGTCCGATGCTGGGTTGATAGGGTAGCTGGTGCCACCCAAATCACATTGCACCATATTGTGAGCCTTTCTGTGGGTGGTGAGCATAGGGATATGTGGGTCGGGACGTTGCTATGCTCAAAGCTGGTGGCTTTGAACCTGAAGCCTTGCTGACCCAAGTCCATTTCCTTAACCACTAGGCCAAAACTGCTACATATTAGGGTTGGGGTTAGGCCTAAGGGTTAGGGTCTTGCATTATTAATGATATGATGTTGATAGCCTTGTATATACTGTACCTAGTCTTCCTCTCTTGTCCCTAGATGACCTCCATATATGGAAATGTATGCTTATATACCTTTTATATTCAGATTATAATATTTTTTTTTATTTATTTTATTCTGTAAAAATAGTCAAAATTAAATGATTCAGGTTCTTGAGTTAAACCGTTTAAAATTACACACGCACGCGCACAATATTTACACTGCGTTCCAAATTATTATGCAAAAAGTGTTCAACAGTGGTACGGTAATATTTTTTATTTGTCAGTTTAAACTCATAAATGGTAATGTGTATCAGGGCTCTGTATATCACTGAAACCAATTGAAGACACCTGTGCTAATTAGTTTGGCAGGTGAGTCCAATTAAAGGGGAGAGTACTAAAGAGGGTTGTTCCACAATATTAAGCAGGCTACCATTTTCAATCAAGATGGGCAAGAAGGACATTTCCTTCAACTATTTATTGCTGAAAGGCACCAAATAGTTGAATATTTGGGTCAAGGAATCAAAATTGGCAAGAAACGGTATTGCGATTGTCGCACTATGCACTATGTACTACTATCGATCATTGAAAAGTATGTCTGATCAAAAGAGCAGCTGTAAAAATGCACATCACACATCAAACAATCACACAGCAGACGAGTGGTCCTCCAGGACCAATAGCTTATGCAGCGGTGCATAAGCTATTGTTTCCACCTCCACTATCCATGCACACAAGCAGAAAAGGCTCCAGTGGGCCCAGCAATACCTGGGGACTGACTTCAAAACTGTCCTGTTCACCAATGAATGTCGTGCAACCCTCAAAGGTCCAGATGGATGGAGTAGTGGATGGTTGGTTGATGGCCACCCCATACAAACAAGGCTACGGCACCAACAAGGAGGTGGTGGAGTGATGTTTTGGGATTGTATCATAGGGAGAGAGATTGTCAGCCCTTTCAGGATACCTGACAGTGTGAAGATGACGTCCACAACATGTGTGGAGTTCCTCAAAGAACACTTCCTGCCATGGAAACAAGATCATTTTCATCCTTTTCAATAAGGGGTTGTAGGTTCAGATGTGACTTAACTTGTGATAATGTTTTGATTTAAATAGTGCTTGTATTTAGTTACATTTCAGTTAGGCATGACCTGCTAATAATTTCACACATAATCATTTTTTGTTCTTTATGACAATAAAATGTGTGGAAACTCAATTGTGCATATAATTTGGAACATGCATTTTTGTGTTTTTTATTATTTTCAAATGTACTATTATCATTGGGAGGTTCATTCAAAAACATTTCAATTGTACTCTTATGGTTGTGACTTGAAAATCATATAGATATTTTTGGAAAATCTGAGCAAATATGATTTGCATAATAATTTAGAACACCGTGTATGTCCAATGTGGGAGTACATGTGTCTCTAAGGGACTGCTTTCATTCAGTTGCTAAGAGATAGAACTGCTAGAGATAAACATACACATGTCCACACCTACACACCACCTCCAGTCCTGTGGCAGGTTTGTGTTTATCTTTTTAAAATATAGATGAGGAGGGGAAAACAGGATTCTTTCTGGGCAAACCTTTTTTTTCAGTAATGAGGCCACTTCACATCATTTCAGATATTTTCTAGGTGATTCTAGCTGCTGTATGATTCTCTTCTGGTTTCTGTGTGCCTGCTGATGGTTGATTGTTTTGTCTGTGGTCTCTGTTGCTGGTTTTGATGGTATGAGAAAGTTTTGCATATCATGGAAAATTGGTCCAATCGATTCATTATTAGATAGAAATTTGTAAATATTAAACTCAGTCCAGGACCTTGTGGCAAAATCCAACTACAAGTTAAGGCCTTTTTTCTCTGTATGTATATTTTACATTTAAGTAAAAACAAGTACAAGCCACATTGTTGTCATTTTAATTAGAATCCAATTTCTTTTAGATTGAAAGTGTTTAAACCAGGCGAGGGCAAACCAGGCGAGGGCAATTTTAACCAGATTAAATAATTTATTTATATTATCATACTTCTGCCCTTTGCCTGCAATGCCTGTGTTTTCCCAGTAAATGGCATCATAAAGGCTTTTAGAAATGTAGGATTTTAGGATTACACCTGACTTGTACGTGCCATTTTTCTAAGTTCATATGAATGCTTAATCTTTCTGATCCTGACTGGCACCCCTTGTTTAATTTTAAGACCAGTTGTGGCCCGTGAGTCAAAAGGTTTGCCCACGACTGGTTTAAACAGACTTGTAGCCTGGTTTGCTACTGAAATGAAAAGGATGTGAATAAACCTAATAGTGACAAATGGATTTGATTTATTTCTTGGCGTATACATAGTGGTTATGGCTGTTGTTGCTTTGTTGCCTTTGGTATGTAGTAATTAGAAAGAAAGCAGAAACACACTTGAGTTCTTTCTCCTTTGACTCCACTGTTTCAGCCTTATAAGCAATGCTGCAATCCCCTACTGTGTTATGACAGATGTCACTACATTCGTACTACGCAATCTTACACAGAACATAAGTGGTGATTAAGAGTTCAGCTAAGCTTGTCTGCATCACAAATACATAGAGGGCGAGTGGTGTGCATGCGTTGGTCACCTCCAGTTTGTCCGTACGTAGCAGTTTCTGGCTGTTAGAAGAGCCAGCGGTCACTGAGACAGGTGGACTGCTTGGGACAATGACGGGTGTGCTGGGCAGGATGTCCGCAGGCACCAGACCCATGCTGTGTGACATGGGGGTTAGGTAGGGTGTGTAGCTTAAACCAGAGCTCAGACCATGGCCAACTGGGAATGTCTGCTGTGGACAAAAAAAAATGTTTACAGTTTAGGAAAAATGGCTATGTGGAGTTCTCCAGCATACATTTTTTTTTCATTTAAGTGAAAATCTGGTTTAGATTAATGGAAACAGGCTATTAATACTATAACCTGCACTGAAGAAGTAGTAAAGAAAAAAGACAAACCCAGAAGAGGAAAAAAAATAAAGAGTGTAAAGAACATATATATTTTATCTCCATATAAAGGAGTGTATGGTGCTGAGCAGACATGTTCTTTCTCAATGACTCTTTTATTCCTCTTACTGATGCAGTTAAACATGTTTACACCTGGAAATCAACTGTGACTGCAGAGCAAACTGCAGAGTTTTGCACTCTGTTCAAGGGCACGTGAGTTGCTGCAGTGCGAACAAACATTAAATCTTCCCTGAGGCTGTTCTTAGAACAGACTTGCTGACAGGTAAGTGCCCATTAAAACTTTGTATTCCTGCACTATGTCTGACTATATAGTGTTATCCTGAAGAATATAGATTGGTAAAACACAGCTGCATCGTGGAGGGTCACAGACTTGAGTCTGGACCACACTTTGGTGAAGAGAAACTGTCACACTCAGTTGGAAGGACGCAGAAGGTGCATGTTTATTACTGCTCTTTACCAAGGAAAAACTTTGAATTATTTATTTTAAACACCTACAAAAGCACAATTAGACACATTTACCTGAGAAACTAATCACTAAGGTATAAAATTAGAGGTACAGCCACATTATCATTGATCCAAATAAACATTTGACTTGAGAAAAGTTCAAAAACTCTATTTGCCACATTTAAAAATTTAAATTCTGAATTACTAATAATTATGTATGATTATGAAAATAAAACAATTCATAATAAGACACATGCTCCAATTACTGTCACTAAAATAAATTGCATATTACTGATCTAAATATATATATATATTTCCCCTATTTTTCTTCAGAATAATGCTGTCCGAACAGAATAAGGTTTATTCTTAAAAACTCTAAAAAGAAAACTGTACCCTGGCAGGAAAAAGGGTGAGAATGATTCTACTGGCGGCCAAATATTAGCATTGTTCTTGTCAATGGTGGCAGTGTTGTCAAAGTCAGGCAGTGTTACTAAAGCACACAACTATAAAGTTAAAGACTCATCCAGAGCTGTGACTGAGGACTGGAATGAGATGAGATGGAAGAGATTCTGATCCAATCTGGGTTGTAAAAACATCACAGAACAAAGACAGTGAAGCATTTACGCTCCTGCCAGTCAATTACACACAACAAAACTAACCACAGGTTGCATGGTGGTGCCGGGGATCATGAACTGCATTTGCTGAGCCAACATGGCGGCTGCTGTCTTCTGCTGGATCAGATTGTTGCGACCGTTGATTTCAAGCTGGGTCTTCAGGTGTGCAGGTGGGTGGAGGTATTTGCAGTTTTCACGGGTGCAGCGTCCCTGATTAAGGACACAGGCAGAGGGCGGAAGGGAGGGGAGGAGAGATGAGGTTATTCACGGTCTGAACAATATGTACTAGAGGAACAGGTGGAGTCTCTGCCTGAGGTTGATATAGACATCTGGACACTGATAACAATATGCCCTGAATGCTTGAAGGCAGCATCTATACATAAACTATCAGTGATCCTTTAGGTTTATACAAGTTCTGCAGTAAAATTCGAGGGGCTATCCGAGGTTTACAGCCAAGCAGCTCTTATCTATAAAACACTGCAAACATTAGACAAATGAGAGTTTATTATTCCTTTTTGACTCGTAGACTGAGGCAGGTTTAGGCCTGTACCACAGATCAGTGGAAGGAGCAGGTGATGATTCAGATATTTTTTTTTTTTTTAAAAAAAGGAAATCAAAGGTGATTTTTTTTGGTGGCCTTTGGTGAATATTAAATGGTTCTCAGAAGGTTGATGTGCATCCAATAAAATTGAGTTATATCCAAAAATTTTGTTATATCGAAAAGTGTACAAGGTTAAAATACAAAACTCACTGCTGTACTGGCACTGCTGTTTTATCAAAATTTCCAGATGCAGACACATCGGAGTCAGCACTGACAGGTTCAATAATCTATTACATTCCGTATCATTTGAGTGAGAAACAGTAAAATCGTGCTTAAACAAGTACTCAACCTTCTCGACAACCTCATATAAACTGTGTTGGGGGCTGGAGGGCTAACACCTTGTATATCCCAGATTTGTTCCATAATATCTGTGTCTCCCAGATACACCTGTGTCATTAGAGGGACTGAAAAGATTTAAGATTTACTGACACTCTGCTCGCTGACGGCAGTTATGCTGGTGATTTGTGGCCTAATAATAACAAATAGGACAATGCAGTCTGAATCCTCAGACAGGAGTAGTAAGTGGCAGGGCAGTGGGTGAGAGATATTACTAGAGTATAGGAAATGTCAGAAAGAAGGCAACGTAAGGTAAAGAGGAGCAAGGATGGGTCAGAGCAGAGGGATGTGATTAAGTTCTCAGGGAAAATTAGGACATTAAACCAAAGGTACAGAGCATGACATGGTCCACCAGAATTGTACCGCAAGGTTGATGAAAATAGAGTTTTCTCAAATACATTTACCAAAATCAATATTTCTGTAAAGATGAGTTTGTTAGTGAGCACCTGCTGAACCCAAACCATTTCAGGCACACATAAACACCGAGACAGACTCCAGACCAGTTTTAATGTCCCTGTTATTAGCATCAAAACCATCCCAGCTGCTGTCATCCCTGTTTGTTTGACAGGATATGGGATTGAACAGTTTGGCTGTGGAAATAAAGCAGAAGAGCTGAGGTGATAATTTTTTTTTTCATCTTCATAATACAAAGTAAACAACATTTTATTTCAAAGGTCACACTGTGCCAAACAGGAAACAATTGGTGAATATAACCCACAGTTCCTATATTAAACCATGTTCCCAGAAAAAAAAAATAGCACAGACCCTTTAAAGAGCCATAAAATGCCAAATCTGTAGGTTTATAATACAGCTAGTTCTTGAACTTATTTCAAAAATGAAGGACAAAGGAGAAACTGTGAGAATATTTGGGATTTTCAGAGACACTTGCTATGGAATTTTTTTTCAAGAAACCTAAATAAAATCATAAATCTAATATTTTACCTTTTATCGACAAATGAAATTAATTGCATCGGTTGTAAAATATAAATGTAAATATATTTTCTATTTGATCCTTTTAGGTAAAACGGGGAAGTGAAAAACAAATAAATCAAGCCTTCAGTTTAATTCAGTTTGTTAACTCCAAACGCATGGTGTACTCCTGTCTCTTATACACATCTGCTGAGCTGGTGAGCACATCTGTGGGAAGAACCAATAATATTAACAGGTGGACAGTGGAGTGCACACTGTTGACAGCACAACAACGTAATGTGTTTGGTGTGTGAGGGCGAGTGATGACGCACACCTCTGCATGAGTATCCACTCTGTCCATTGTGATGGCAGGACTGTCTGTGCGTTCTACCTGCTCATCAATAGCCTGTGGAAACAAAGTTAACAGTGAACCAATTGATCTCTGTGCCAAAGCAGTTGTTTGGAAAAGATATTTTCTTCTGAAAAAAAAAAAAAAAAAAAAAAAAAAAAAAAAAAATAAGCTGAGTGATGTACAAAGTAGATCCTACTTCAACCACTCAAGGCTGCTTACACACATTTGATGCAAATGCTTTCATTTGCATACACTGCGGGGAAAGGTTTGTTTCATTAAAGCACCTTGAACCCTAAATACTATCCCAATAGCAAGCATGCGTTCATGGAGGCTCAGCTTCAGGTAAGATTTCCAGCTTGTGCCAGGCTCAGTAAAGGCAGAGCAGGTATTATATTCATTCTCAGCATTTGACTATAAACATTTAATAAGTTTTAGTCTCAACAGCAGGGGTGCACTGGTATATATATGGTGTGGACAGTTTGGCAGATTATAAGCAAGTAAATAATCCAATCCATATATATATATATATATATATATATATATATATATATATATACATATATAGTTTGCATAGGCAAACTAAGGCCGGATGTGGCCCGTTTAGTTTTTTTTATGTGGCCCGCCAACGTTGTCCAATTAAAAGTATTTATTTATATTATCATTACACTTCTGCCTTTTCCCTGCAATAATGCGTTTTTCCAGTAGATGATGTCTTAAAGGCTATAAGAAATTAATGTTTTTTTAATTTTATACATGGCTTTTACATGCCATTAATCTTAGTTCAAACGAACAATCCATCTTTCTGCTCTGGAATCGACCCACGTGTCCAGTTTTAGGACCAATTGTGGCCCACAAGTCAAAAAGTTTGCCGATGCAAGCTCTATAAATAAGTCCATATTATGTGCATTTATTTTTATATTCATTCATTTTTTTATATAAAGCATGTTCTGTTTATATGTCTTAGTATAACTAACATTTTGGTGGTGGGTAAGTCCAAAATGTGTGGACTCTAATTTTAGTTAATGAATTAAGATTATGGCTGTTATAAAAACAATTATTCATGTTCCAAAATGACCTTCCGTGCTAAGCAGCAGTTTTCAAATCCTAAGAGATCATATTCACTGGAAACACACAGACAAACGAACTGCCTCTGGATGAAACAAAATATATAACATACTGTAGTATAAAACATTTCCATCTCTCATTCTATTCTTGGCATACCCTACAAGTGGAACACTTCCCATGGGCCTAGATGCAAACGAAAAGATGGCATGATATGGATGTGAGAGGGCTACTGGATGTACAACTCCATGGGAAAGTCTTTCCTTAAATAAAGTACGTGTGGAGCAATGAGTTCTATCTACGATTCAAGTACTAACCTCAACAAAGAAGAAGACGTTGAACTTGCGTACAGATGTGTGAATAAGTGCATTTGTCCTGCTGAAATGCCAGCCGCTGAAGTATCAGAACAGCGCTGACATTCACACAGACCCGGGGGCAGTTCAATAAGATCAGAGTCACGAGGCAGTCGTCACTGACCTCCAACACCCTTGTGTTAACGCTGCAGTCAGCCTCACATACAGACCACACTGCACAAAATCACCTGCCCACACACAAGCATACTAAATTCACAAACACACTTACAAAAACATAGCCCACACAAACAAACCTGTGCGTACACTATAGTGTTTAGACACTCACAAGCAATAGTCATAAGCAAAAGTACTAAGGTGACCGTTTTCACATTGGCACAATTCGGTATTCGCTGTGACGCAAAACCAGTTTTGCTTCCCGTTTGTGTACATTACACATTACAAACTAACGCGCATTCGCTCCTCAGCTAATGCGCATTAACTAATCCACCTCTAGTCGCGGGTTTCGATACCAAATTAACTAATACGGGTGTAAAGCAATAAAAAGTAAAACGGTTGTCGCTCCCCGCGTGTGTGTGTGTGAACACAACAACACCCGTACTAGTTTACGAGCTTGTGAAATGCTACGGGAGTGGCTCATCTCCTTGTCAACTGCTATATGTTGCTGCGTTATTAGGAACAGGATTACAAAACACTTCCTCATATTTTCTCTCCTTATCTTCTTTATTCGTTCTTTGTGTCTCCTTCTCATCGATTTCATACGTCGCCTTGATCTTTCTTTAACCTGCTCCATTTATTCCTCAAAATTGTACGTGCATTTGTTGACAGAATTCATGTAAAACCGCATATTAACGAGATCTCGTTATATAACAACGTGATCAAAGTGAAACTGGACCATGCTTAGACTAATGCGCATTCACTCCCTTATTGTGTGTCAATGCAAAGTGGGTATCGAATGCGCAGCCTATGGATGAAAGCGGATGAAATTGGAAGGATGGATGTATTAGAAATACACACTTGATGGGGGGTTAGAGTGGGTTTTGAGGTGTGATAGACTTGAGTTTGAACATATCTATTGAATTATTGTCATCTCTCCTCCATGTACATTTGATTGTGGAATTGTGTCACGTTTTTTCCTTTAAAAATAATACAGCTTTCCAGATGTAGTGAAGCATAATGTTAAGATCTAATTTTTTCACTGGGTGCAGTGTGTTGTACCCAAAAGATTCCCTGCAAACCAGGGGTTCCTTACAGCACTCACTGCACCCAGAAGTATAATAAATCCATAGAAGTATATAAACCCTGAGGAAAAATGTATTTGTTTGTATGTGTAGAATTTCTGGATACTTGGTAACAATATTATTTTTATTATAGAAGCTGTAGCCAATGCATGTTGTCTCTTGATACTTAAAGGCTAAAGAAAATAGAATTTGACTGTAGGTCTTAAGCTTAAAAAAAAAGAAAATTTTGAAGTGAACACAGTCTTGTACTACAATTACTGCAGCACAAAAATTGATGGTAAAATAATATAATAATATATATATAAGTGGCCAGAAAGTAGTTTGATTTCCCCCGTGTCACTATTGTGAATGCAGAGCACATACAATGAGGTATGGTTTGTGATGCAGCAGCAGAGTCAGTGTCGACAGTGTTCTGGTAAAAACACGACAACACATGTTTTTGGAGACAATTTCCTGACAGTGGCAGACTTTGGTCTTTAGAGTAGGGTGGTACTAAACACACACACAGCATATGTGTATTTGTCTGTCCGTGTGTGTAAGCAGCATGTCTTCGGGCAGAGCAGATTTTGTCACACGGTCCCCGAGCAGCCGTCTGTGAAAACGATCTCTGTGATTTCACTGTGCTGTCATAGCTCCTCAGAAAATAGCTGATATAGCTTTTAGGTGCATAACTCCTATGGTTATGGTCTGAGCACAAAACCCCATAGTTTCCACGGATAAATACTCTAATAAAGATTTTATGAATCAGTGTAAAAACTTAGAGGAGTTTAAAGATGTTCTGTCAATGTTCTGTTCTGTTCTGTCAAGAGTTTAAAAATTAAACCAATTGCACTTTCTGCCAAATCCAACAAAAACCCACTGCATGTGTGCCACGATTTGTTACAGCAAAATTAGAAATAGAAACCTGTTCCACATTAGGCCTTAGCCAGAGGGAAGAAGATATCATAGTTAATCTCATTAAAACAATTACCGTTACATTTATCTTATCCTTTGAGCCTTTTAAATAGTGTTAACTGTTTCTGCAAAGGCAACTTTCAAATCTTTTCGAAGATGGTTAAGTTATTAAAGTAATTAAAAATTAATAAACAGATTATTTCCATGCAGTTTGGTATAAACAACAGAAAATTCCCAAATAGGTTTGTTGGATGTTACATGATCTGAACCGAAGGACAGAAGAGATGAAAAACACCAGGGGTTCTGGCTTAATACCGTACTAAGAGTTGGATGTGTTTTGGCAGAAGACAGATGTTGTAATAATATAAAAGATGAGAGAAGCGTGAGACAAAAGAGAATGTTTGTACTTATTACTAACACAGTTTCTCACACAAGCAAAAAAAGAAAAAAGCCGAAGAACCTTGGTTTTAAAGGGTTTTCCAATGATCACGCCCTGAAACACACACCAGGCACACAGTGTTTGGTTGGTAGAAACTTAAAGAGACAACAAGATTCTTTCAGAGCAAACACCATCAAGTGCGACACTTCAGCACATTACTGGAGCTCTAATAAATAATTGTATTCTTTATATTATAAATCAGACACCATCATTTCACTGTGTTTTTGTTGTATCAAAGAAGACACAGCTCATGAACGTCTAAAAATCTGATCAATTCTTTATAAAACTGCATCTCTTCATGTATCCATCGGAAAACCATCCCTCCCTGTGAGCTTCATTGGTGGCAGAAACCTTCGGCTCTCTCTTTCTCATCAACAGGCCTGAATGTTTTAAGCGATGACTATCTTGTATGTCTGTGGTTGGTAGTAACACAGAGATCCAGTCTTGTACCACCCCCTCGGGCCTCTCCCCAACACCACTGTACCATTTGCATTTTACTCCTCAAAGACTGCTCTATCCCCAGACCTGGAGACAGAGAGAAAAGCTGGCTATCCACTGCAGCTGACAGAGAAGTTTTAAATGTCCTCATAAAGACCACAGGAAAACCATATTTAAATTATACCCCTTGCTTCTAAAACACCTATATTGGCAAAGGAAGTGCCATTGCTGCTTGTCCAAGATGGTAACTCACTGGTAATGAGTGATCGCTTTTCTTTCTGGCATCATCTCCTTAACCTCAAGACACAATATTGATAAATTAGACAGCCGAATCAGAGGGAACTGCTATGCTTGTTTTTTCCATTAAGCTGTTTCCACTGTTTCTTCTCAGCAGATCCCACTCTGCAATTAGCTGCAGAGTGGGATCCAGAAACCCTATCTGGTTGGAGACAACTGAAGCACACAGCTTTGAAAGGGCATGATCAGCACTCTGTTGTAATGATTGCATCATCAAGACTTCTAAGGTATGAGGTTGCAGGAATAGGATTGTTTTTTTATGTAGGATGTTCGCAAAGACCTCTCCAGGTCTAGGTGTCAGATTAGCCTTCTCATATCACTAGAATGAGTTTAAGCCTTGCTTCTAGAAAAGTTTCTTACTCTACCAAATACGTACTTTGTAATTGTCTATGTCCTTTGCCTACAGCCTAGAGTTCTGTAGAAAAGACCATAAAAACTTCTTCCAGACCACAGATGTCAAACTCAGGCCCGGGGGCCAAATCTGGACGGCAGTGTTATTTTTTTAATAAATCACTTTTGGCCTGCAAGATCAAATGAAATGTGTACTATAGTTGGCCCACCAGTATGCAGACCTTACATACTGTCAGAATTTATTAGGTTAATAATGCATAATTTTTGTAATAGCACATACTTTTTGTTCTGTAAAGAAAGATTTATATTAAATGATCTGGAAAGACTATGAAGAGACAGAATAAGAAACAAATACCATTGATGTGTGAATTATTTCTCCTGTACTTTCTCGCGTGTTGATTCTAATAAGCTTCGGCTGATTCAATGTTTTACACATGAAAAAAAAAACATTATTTAAAATCTGGAGAGAAGGGAAAACATGCACATGTATAGTTAATTTCTCAATATATAGAGAGTTTGGCATGGGATTCCATGGTAGTTTTCAATTCTGGCCCGCTGTGAATTTGTGCTTGACATCCCTGTTTTAGACCAAACAATTTATTCCACAGTTTATCTATGTGTCTAGAAATGTTAGAATACAGCGAAACATCCCTCAAAGGCAATTAGTAATTAAATATCTTAGTTCATCCTTCAAAGGTTTAAAAAATACTTGCGTGTTGTGCCACAAACTCCAGGCTCCAAGTCATGTGGAAATGGAAAACTTTTAACGTTTTTCAGTAATTCATAGGTTTTGGTCCAAATACGTATTGTAGTAACCTCTGGTCCATTATAAATCAATATTGTCTGAAATTTGAGGTCTGACTATCTGGCAAACAAAATTTACAAATGAATAGCAGAACCAGACATGTGGTTTTTACGCAGGGTACAAAAACAGCAAGATTCTTGTATTTACATAAAACAACATCCGATCCCTGCAGCGTAGAGAAATAAATCTAGCCTTAGAATAACTACCTTTAGGAAACCGGCAGTTTTTAGGTTTGCCCTTGGGCAGAAAACCTCCTTTGCTGTTACTGATACATTTTTGGCTTCAGCTGGCAACCAAAACTAATTGTGGACTAGTAACATTATACACCCATTCATATCTGGTATTAGGGACTCAACTGAACGACGTGATCACAACTGTGGAGAACAATAAGCAGAGGGAATCTGAATGGACAAATGTTTCCTAAATGGTGATCAAATCTCACATAAGCCACATTTGGAGATGGTTAAAAGACATGTGGCTGTGTTCACATCCAGTGTGTGTACGCAGTATAAAGGTTTCAGTTTGTGTGAAGCCATGTGTGTTTGGTTTTGAATTTCCAATGAAACACTTGCTGCTAGCAAGATAGGCTGCGAGTGTCGTAAATCAACCAACCAGTCAATCATGTACTACTCTGTATGTTAAGGACAACTTCAATGTTTTTATTTTGCAGGTTATTTTGCAAGGGTGTGTATAAGTATGATACTCAGTAGACTTGGCATAAAGAGATTTAAGTAAGGTTGCACCCAAGGCTCAATCAAGTTGGTAATAACTTGTATATACAGGAATATATATACAAGTAGAATGGACTCAGCAAAACCAAAACCTGAGATCAACACTGAAGTGAAAATATTAATTCAATCATCTTCTTCTGCTGCTTGTCCATTGCCGGGTCGCAGCTGGCGCCACCCAAATCACATTGCACCATACACTGAGCCTTCCTGTGGTTGGTGGGTCCACAAGTAGCTATGTGGGTCGGGACAGTGCTATGCTCAGAGCACCTCAGTGGCAAGCTGGCAGGTGGTGCATTCCAAACTGAAGCCCTGCGGACCCACATCCACTTCTATAACCACTAGGCCACCACTGCAGACTGAAGTGAATACAGACTCTTTTCAAACCAGGTTGCTGTATACTTTTTACACACTTTTGTATTAGCACCAAAGGAGTTGTGTTGCATAAAACATAACATTCAACCAAATATTCAGACTGAAATGCAGGATCCAAAACTAAAGCTAAGACTTATTTTTGCTGAAGCATTATATGATAACATTTTAAAGTTCTCTGTTGTTGCCTCCCCCTTCTAGGTGCACTCTAGAAGAATCTCAGTTTACTCTAAAAGAAACACTGTAAATTGAGAATGAGGCAGTGATAGCCCGTTTCAGGTCAGGCACTCTACAAAAGGTGGTTTCCCTAGCTATGAGATGCAACAAGGAAAGACACTGCAGAACTAGTGACTGCAGCAGCTGAGACCATGGATGCACATGGACAGGGCTTCCCTTCATCCTCACACATGGAGAAAGACAGGCTACCTCAGAAGGACCCTGTTTTGTTTTGGGGGCTCTAATGGATCTGTTTGGACTAATCAATCTGTTAGACTACGGGACACCAGGTAACACAAAATCCATTATGAAATGATAGCACAAGGCTTTTTGCTTACATTTGGGGTTGGTGATGTATAAGGGGGATCAATGTCAAAAGCAGTGGGTAAAAGCAAGTCCTTCAAAAGGACTTGCTTTTGTAGGGAAAAACCTACAGTGGTCATAAGACTACAGAGAAAAAAAGAATTGTTGCTCCTGCAGGTCTGACTCAGGAATCTTCTTCACAGTCACCCCCACAGCTGACAGACAACAAAACACTCCCCTGTAATCGCAGAACACACCCACAAATATCTTTGCAAATAAAATTCTGTCTTTTTTACTTTTGGAATACACAATTCCAAAGTCGAGGGAAAAAAATAACATGGTTCTGACAAACTATTGTCAGAACCAACCAACTACTATAAGCCAGCACATACTGCCATCCTAAGGGTAATCAAAGAGACAGTGTAAAGAGGACACTCCTCACTAATCTTTTAAAACTGTTGAAACGGCGCGTAAGACAATGTGCTTTTAAGAGCTCTCATAAATTATTGTGGTTGGTTATGAAGACTTGTCTTCCAGCAGTGTGACAGAATTTTCACAGCAAGTTCTGAAAAAGCACATTTCTTTGACAAATACCATGTATTAACATTTCTCACTGAAAACCTGAGCCACATGTTAATTCTGAAATTATTTTTTGCAAAACAAAAAAGGAACACAAATGTAATCTAAGATATATTCTAGAAAACTGTACGAACTAGAACATTTAAATTCTCTCTTCTTTGGTGAAAGCAAAAAAGCATGTTGTGCACAAGCTGGCCTCAAGTTTACATAGGCACAATATGTGGACCAGTAACCCCTTTTCAGCTCAACCTTTGAGATAAATTCCTAGTTTTAAAAAGTGAATGTGACTTGTGAATAGAGGACAATATTTTTTTCTAAATAAATTAATTTCTAGCAAGTATATAGCCAGGTTTCCTAACAGTTGATGCTTTCTAGGGGGATAATTGCGAAGGTCCCACTGCAATACTGCACCTGCAGAGTCCAGGTTCCTGTCCTTAATCCTGTTAAAGATTGGAGACTGGCTCTAGTTAATCTCATCATCTGTGACATGCTGACACATGAAACCCCTACTTATCTAATCTGTATACACTCACACGCACATGCACTACAAAGAGTGAAAAGCACACGTGCCACAAGCCTTCACTGCAACTGTAGTGAAGTGAATGCCTGACATTCTCACACTTCTACAAATACACACCCTGAAGTAAGGCCCAGCTTCCCTCAGTGGGTTGATAGGTGACTCATGGTTGAAGCTTGTATTTGACAAGCCATAATTTCCATGTGTTAAGAAAAATAGCACTCACCAGCTTTACACTGATATGACAGCAGACTTGCATCCAAAAACATCTAAGGCCTCAAACAAACTGTGTACTGTTTGTTTTGTTTTTAAGTCTGGTTGACTGAGGACAAAAGACACAAATCAATCCAACACATGGGTGACAGCTGGTTTAAAGTTCTTGGCGGGTCTAATAAAATTTACACCTGCTGCAGTAAGTCTGCAGTATTTTAAGAATATGTTTAGTACCGTAGTTCTCCATTACACATGCTCCACATCGGTGGCTGACCGCCCAATATTTACAGGACCCAGTTCTGTTCTCTGACAAGCTGAGGGTACTTGAAGGGAGGTTGATCTGCACAGCTTTATAAACCAAAGCATTTTTTCAACCAGAGTATTTTACAAACAAAAGAAATCCCATCTTTAGAAAGGTTTACACAGCAATGTATTCAGAATGCAAATAATGATATACTACCTAAATCTGTTGTCTCTGGGCTAAGTACATATGTAGTGGTGATGCCTGACTGCTGTTAGATTTTAGTGTTTTTTTTTTTTACTTTTAAGATTGTAGATTTTCCACATGGGATACCTACCTGTCCCCCGGACAGGTATAAATTGCAAGTTTTGATACTAAATCCAGAAAGTTTTAACTGAAAAAAAATGAACGTGACCCTTCCACACATTCCACACTTTCTCCAGTCATTTCACTTATTTCTACTGTTAGGACTTAGGTTTTTGTGTTTTTTCTGCGCCTTTTTGTTATTAAACAAATTGGCCATCCAACGGCTTTAATCATTTCTTCGCCTGGACCTCCTACTAATTTTGGTGCTGTGACCATGGATTGAGACTTTTCCTGAGACCTGATTTCATCAGCTGGTGCCGGGGCCCACTCAAAACTTTCACTGCCATGCTTTCAGACTGGGTCTCTCTCTTATTTATTATGTCTGGAACAAGACAGTATTTTAAGACTACCAGTTTAAAGAAAATTTGGCTCTGTGCTAATCTTTAAACTGTGGTAACTGTGGTAATTACAGTGAGCTGTAATATTATAATATTATATCACAGTTTGATCTATTCGTACATGTGTATTTTCAAACAATATGCTAGTCATCAAACCCTTACTGCCTTGTAGACATTGAAAAGTAACAGAAAAATCTGCTGCAAAATCTGTCATGTCACACTATCAATGCAGTATTTCTATTAAAGGCTAACCTATTGCATATCTTATCTATTCACAGAAGAACTTTGGCGGCAAGTCAAAGAGTATGGAGTGGCTGCATTATAACTCAAGAGAATTAGAACAAGATGGTTGGGAGAAAGGATCTATTTACGAAACTCACTCCACAGATAAGGATGCTTTTCTCAATGAGCTGTGTATTCAATACTTTAGTGATAGGAAAATTAGTCACTGCAAAATGAGCAAATTATTTACAATAGCAATACTACATTAGAAATTTGATGCTGTACCTCTATAAATAAGTTGCCTTAAAATGTATTTAGACCAGGACCAGAGGCACATAGAAACAAAAGAAACAGAAGATACTGTTTGCACAAACAATATAAGTGAAATAGATGAAAATGCCAATATATATATTTCTTTTTATGTTAGTCTGATCCACAGGGGAATCGGTCGGTCCACGCCATTATTATGACGATGTTTGTTGATGATGATGAGGTCTCCCGTGGGTCAGACAGGCGCTAAACCCACATAGAGATGATAAAAACAGTTCATGTAAGAAAAGACAGAGAAGACGAGAGAGTCAGAGACAGAGTGATGCAACCTTTGAGCATAGGGGATATCACTGGTGCAGGAAAGCATTTTGACGTACTATTTGCTCATTTCATGCTGCTGTTCATTCTTTCTCCAAAGGCAACTACATGTGGCATGGCTTCTACAGTGAGAGGATCACTGTGTATTTCACACTACTGTAAAATTGGTTCAGTGTGAGAGGGCAGGTCAAATACTGCAAGATGTTTTTCAAGAGCTGCTGCATTTATGATTGTTCCAGAATCAGCACACTAAATACTGTCTATTTCTGGCAGATGCTGCATCAATCGTAACAGATCAGATTACACCAGACTGGAAATTAGAGCATCAACATACAACTTCCACAACCTTTAAAATGAAATACATGCAAGCATTAATTAAATACCCACATATATCACAACCCTATAGATAAAATCTGCTCACATAGATGTTGCTGAAATTTATTTTTTTTTTACTGAGAGATGATGTAGAGATGATGAGAGATGTGTAGTTGTTTACACTATAGTTTAGTCATAGGACTGTGAGGGGACTCTGGTGTGAAGACCTGAATGTCATATTTCCTGTTGCTTAACATCTCAGTAACTTTGACTTTCATGAACATCTACGATGTCTTTATGTTTGTTTTATCCATTCCAATTTGTTCGACAAATCTGACAAACAATTTTGATGTGTCTTTCAGTAACATTTAAGAGAGACTGGCTGAGGCTGAGTTAACAAACATCAAATATGTCTTTTTTATGACCTACTATAAAGGTTTGAATCAGATTTGTGGAACACACACTGTTATATTGATTCAGACATATTTTACATATAATGGACATAGGACACCTTTGCCTTGCAGTGGATAGTCATGGATGATGTAGTCAGAGAGGCAAAATGGTGAAACAACATTATAAGCAGTACCTGACTTTTCTATTACATCCCTTGTTTTGGTCCTTTTTGATAAAACTTTAATAATAATAAATTTTTAATAAATAATACATTTTATTTATAGGTGCCTTTCTGGACACTCAAGGTCACCATACACAAGAGAAGAAACGTCAGTAAAAACATTAAAACATCAAGAAACAATGTGAAACAGTTAAAACAATTAAAATACAATTTAAATAAATCAATTAATTAAAAGCCGGGGGGCGGGAGGGTGCTATAGGTGGTTAGGCTATGTTGAAACAGTTAAAACAGTACAAGTCGGGGGTGATGGGGCGAGTGGGAGTGTGAGTCAATGTTCCTGAGCGACTGTGGAAGGGAATTCCAGAGGGGGGGAGCAGAGCGAATGAAAGCTCTGCTCCCCATGGTGGTGAGGCGGGCGGGGGAAACAGACAGGAGGATGGTGGAGGACAGGTAAGTCTGACCACCTTACCACAAATCCTGTGACCAGATATTTGTGGTCACAGGAGACATGAAATCATTAAATCTCTTCTTGAGTATTTTATCAGTAACAATGCCACTTTAGTCGCCTGCATGTCACTGCTTCATATCCTCCACCAGATGGTATGCGCTGTCAATTAACGTCCCCCACCTGTCGCTGTGAGTTACTAGTCTGGCATCCGTTGGGTGTGAAATTGGCATCTCACTTTCATCCATAACCTTTGCATGGACCCCTGTTGACCCAAACACACATCCATAGGGTTGCATGCATGCACAGAGGCATGAATGTGCGGCTATGACCTGACATTAACCTTTTTGGTATGGCCACCCTGTGTGAGAGGAAAAGGAGGAAGGGCAACACACAAACAAAACCACCACGCCTCAACTAGGTGTTGACAAAACCAGTCCCCTGTGGAGGAGTGCTGAGAGTCATGACTTAAAATTCTTCTAATTCTGAGTTTTGCTATGACTTACCTTCACCTGGGACTAATGTGCAATGCTATGGCTGGTTCACAAAAGTTTGTTTGACACAGCCCAACACTTAGTCAGACAAGACAGAGATAAGAAGTTCTGGTGAAGCCCCCAAAGATTGCATTTCTGTTGCCTCATTAGATGCAGCCAATTAAGATGATCTCTGTCTCATTACGAAAGCTGGCCTTTGGGAGACAGCTGGGCCTGTCTGTCTAACAGTTTATTAGTCCCTTAGGTGTGTGTATGGGTGTGAATGTGTGTCTGCACATATGAGCTTGCATGGCCATATGCTGAGCATCTCCAGCTGTGTGCTTCTGAAAGTTTGTCCATTTTATAATCAGAGGAGAAATTAAAGAAGGCTGTGGGCACAATCAACAGGTTTTAGGAGCTGCTATTAATTTCTTCTTCGATTTAATCTATGCCATAGTCAACACCATGTTTGACTCCTCACTAAGAGCGGACTCATTAATTCGACGAACATCTATTTTTTTACATGACCAGCATTTACTGATGATACTTGTGGTTTTTTAATTCGTTTGAACTTTTTATCTAATTCTGTTGGATATGATTTACTTCTGAGTATTGTCATGAGTTTCAGTGCTGCCCAAAATCTGTCTTAAAGTGTAAAATTCTACTGCATTCAATGCAACTTGATAATACTGTACATGTTATTATACTAATGCTCTAGTGAGGTCTTTACAGAAAAAAACAAACTTTTGGCAATACATAAATACTGTATATGTGCATATATACATTTATGTATAATTTGTATAATATGTACATGTACACACTATATACAGTTCTCATCTCTTCTAAGAAATGTCCTCTCAAATAAAATCTAGACATACTGTACTAGCTTCTCAGCCATTAAATAAGCAGCTTTGCACTTCTAAATTAAACCAATAATCATAATAATAATAATAATAATAATAATAATAATAATAAAGGCTGTGCACACAGTCAGCCTTCTGTCCTACTGACCCAAGATCTGCCTGCTGCTTTGCTGCAGTGGTGCTCCTACTTTAGTTAATTGCTCAACTGCTGTGTTGATGGTGCAAAAGCAGGGAAGGAGAGCAAAAAAACTGCAGAAAATGATGTCTTTGATTAGCAGCACTGTGGGCAGCAGAGCGAGGTGGGAAAAAGGGATGACTCAGAGGCAGTGGGCAGACTGAGACCAGGTGAGGGTGGTGCAGCAGATGGGCAGATTTTCAGGGCTAAATCTCTACATCATGTTGCAGTAGGAGGCTCATTGCCTGACGGAATACACAGCTGAAATATTAAACAACAGTGATGCCAAGCACACAGAGATTCACAAAATAATGGTGGTAGAAACACACACCGGACTCACTTTGGACTGGACTGCGAATTCCCGTGTCCCATACTTGACAGACAACAGCAAGTCTGCTGAGGGCTATAATGTCCTTGACAAATGTACAGGACACAAGGACTTTATGAATAAAAAAATACATTTAATACTGAGGTGCATGCATCTGACACAAGAACAATATGGTTATGTTGTTTGAATTCCCCTACCACCAAGTTACAACTGAGGTGCCCTGAGCATGGTATCGTCCCCACACACTGCTCCCCGGGTGCTGGCTCAGCTGGCTGCCACCTGCTCACTACAATGATGGGTAAAATGCAGAAGGAAAATTTCCTAAAAAATTTGGGATGAAGTACATCATCCTTTATCCTTTATACCAAGCATGGTTAGTGTGTTTAAAGTAGTTCCCAAAGACATATCAACTGAACTAAACTAACTAACACTTGCCCACTGTTTTGAAATACAATAGAGTATGTATTTGATATCTACACTAAGTCCATGGCAAGTGAGGACAATGCTGTTGTCATGCAGTGATGACATATTTGTTGCCAAAATTACATAAAGGATTATTGAGGAGAAAAAGAAGTGACCAGTTTTTAGTAAAAAGAACTGTACGGGCATGAGAGGAGGTGCACATCTTTGCGTGGCCACTAACTGTAAAAAGTATGACCCATGCCTGAGGCAGAGTTTTTACAGCAGCAAGCTGCCGCACCCACAGTGCAGGCGGAAGTGTTTCCGTAGGTCCATCATCTCCACTGCATCACAGCTTAACACCTGCACTTTGTACGACAAACAGTACTATATGAATCACACCATCTAACTTCAACTTCAACTTTATTTGTTTATAGTGCCAGATCATAACAACTGTTATCTCAAGGCACTTTACAAACAAGCATGAATGCATAAAAACAAGAATAAAAAAATATATATAGAGATAGCCCCTGCCCTTATAGACCCTCACACCGGCAACAACTCCCAAAAACCCAGAAAGGGAAAAAAAAAGGAAGAAACCTCAATGTAATCGACAGTGGAGGAGATCCTCACCCAGGACGGACAGGCGGGCTAACTAAACATTAGCAAGGCTAACTAAACATTAGCAACCATCTGTAATAAAACCTCCTGCTGTAACCATTACCTTACTGTTTCACCAAATACTTGGAGGATGTTATTGGGTACAATTCTCTACTATGTTGGTTCTAAATAAAAAATGTGTATTGCATGCAGAGGCCAACTACGCCAACTCTCACACGACAAAGTGCAGTTATACTGTACAGCTACACAAGTGAGTTCAACCAGATGTGGGTCAGAGCAATGGCCCAATTAAAACACCTTCATCTCCACAGCGACAGAGTGTAACTGTACGGCCCTCACTGATTATCACGAGTACAACGCGCCGCTGTCAGTTTGCTGCCATGTTGATAACCTTTGCAGTTGTTTATCAAGGCTCATGTCAATTTGAATTCATGCAAAACGGCTCTAGGCAAAGACTAAAAGCGAGATAGTGTAAAGATACTATGAATATACAAATCCTGCCTCCAGGGTAGTTGATAAATATCACAAATTTCCTGGGAAAGTTATACAATTTAGATAAAAGCGAAAATCAAAAGTGCCCCTTTTGTCGCTGTGATGGTTAATGATTGTGGGGAACACGGCGGCACAGCTCAGACTGTGGTCCTGCATTATGTGATGCCCGTTGGTTTCCATGAGCATTCTGTACATTTATGGATGTAACCAGTGGCAGACGAGCTGATGACCTTGCCATTCTTATTTTTAATTTTCTTGAGGAATATGAATGTTTAGACAAAGTTGCGGCACAGTGTTATGATGGTGCAGCAGTGATAGCATCTGGACTAATTCACTGTTATGCACATCGCCTAAATTAAGTGTTAACTCAAGGGCCCATAAAAGTTAAAGAGTGCAAGGTTTTTTTTTCCAATCTAAATGGGCTTGTTGCGTTGTTTTCTAGATCTTTGAAGCGCACGTAGCTCTTTGAATGAAATCTGCAAGCACCGTCTCCCTCACGTTGCGCCAACACTATGGCAATATGCGTCTCGAATGGTGTATGCAGTTTGCAAAGGACGTGGTGCAGCGCCAGAAGATCTGTGCGCACACTACCAAAAACTCCACCACAGTCTTCTGGACAATATTATTTCTCAGATACGGAATCGATTTCAGGACCACAACATGTTTCTCTCCCTCCTCGACCCCCAGCACTTTCACAAAAGCAGGGAACATTTTCCGGAAGCAGCTTCTCCAGCTTAAAGCAGAGCCATGGAACACTGTTTGATTTCCCCAAATTAAAATCAAACTTACTGTAATGTATGGCACGGCTGATTTTGAAGGCTTTTTTAAAATGTTGCTACGCCGGCACCTAGTGGAGACAAAACAAACCGTCAACTACTCGGCCACCGGCACAGTTAAATACTACAAACTGGAACTGAAGTGTTGCTTGATGAGCCTATATTAAGGCTGATATAATGTACATGTGTGAATTCTCAAGTCCTGGTGTCATAATGATGTTATTATGAGGCGTATTGATTTGACGTCACACAACTATGACGTCTTTGAAGGCCCATGGTTGAAATGCACGGCCCGCCACTGGGTAAGAGTGTAGAGACACCACAGCTTCCAGTGCATGCATTCCCCCTGCGTGTCTGTTTTGCCCAGGGTGTGGCCAAAAGTTCAAGTGGATTAGGTTGAGGAATGCAGCCGAACCCATCTTTATTTTAAAACAAAGCTGTGGAGGTGGGGAGAAGACCTGGTGAGTTAAGTTCAGGTTCAACTGCCAAATCAACAGAGACTTTAATTTTGTCAAATACAAAACAAAAACTGAAAACTAGTTGACACCCTTTAAAGTAGAGTTGGTCTCTCAGTCTGGACTAAAAACAGGAGTATAAAAAAAGCAAGGTCAGAGTTGTTCCACTGTTAACACAGACGAGTTCGATCAGTCACTATTTCATGCTAACAATTCCTCAGTACACACCTTTGAGAGAGTGTGGGTTATTTTCTGTTGAATTAAGTATTGACACAAGGACATGGTTTAAGGGTTAATTTTACAAGCAAGGCCCTGAAAAGAAAGACATATTGCAGACCTTGGACAGAAAGGCATTTTACACTTTTTCAGAGCATTAGAGCAACCGTTCCCAAAGTAGACCATTGCTGTGAGGGTGGATGGTGCAATTACTATCTAAATGGTGCATTCAAGATGGCACTGGGGGCAGCAGCCTTTCAGTTGCTCTGAGGAACAAACTTTTTTTATACGTTTTTCACCTGTTTTTTTTTTTAACATTAATTTGTAGCAGAAGCTGCTATTTTGGAGATTCTATAATGGATGTATTTACAGTAAAATACACTGTGCTTTGAAAAAAGGACACTGCTATAAAGTAATGTCATCTTTACAATCTACATTATTATACAGTGCTAATGGAGCTGATTGCTTAAGTAACACTTCTGCAACATTGAAGTCTATTTTGAGCATATCCAGATCCATGACGATTCAGAGTTTTTGGTTGGTTACGGGTTTTCATTATTTAAGAATAATGCTCTTTTATTCCTTGTTCCCTTAGATATAAGCAATTTTATCCGCCTCTCTAGCCCACTTTAAAAACAAGCAGAGACTGGATTAAGATGTTCTCACCAAGTGAGGGAAACCGGGGCACCAGAGCCTCAGGGGATCTTTACATAGTCTATGACACACATGAGAAAACACACCACACACCTGAGAGTGGCTTATATAAAAGTGGCTTCTATTGTTTCTGCAGCCACACCACTTTCTCTCCTTCAAAACTACAACCTGACGAAACATGATAGTGCCATAGACGCAGAGAGCTACTTCAGCACCTTTGAGTTGACTGAAGTTCACTCAGGCGTGGAGGTCACCTGATAAAATCCCCCTCGTTTTCTCATCTGACAGCATCATGTCTGAAATTACTTTCCTAGCGCAGCATGGGAAAACTAAGTGACAGTTGTTTTTTAGAAGCTATTCTCTGCACACTGTCAATGTGTCTTTTTCACACTTGCATTGACAGGCTGTTCAAGACATAATTGTGACAAACAAGTGGCTTAAATGCCAAAAGAAGATAGACAACCAAACTACAGACAGCAAAAAAAAAAAAAAAAGAATAAAGGTAGGGCTTAAACAAAGGACTTCTGTCAGAGGCACATCTGGTGTCATATTTTCACATAACCAGTGTGATGGCAATTACTCCATTAGTCTAGGTATTTTGTCTTTCTAACAGCCTAAAGACCAGACTGGGTTTTCACAGACTTGTCAACAACCGTGAAAGGAAATGGACTGAATGTATTTCAAAAATGATTATGGGGTACTTTTGAGCTACAAAATAGATACTATACATAACCAGATAACTTTAAGATGATAATATTCATCTTTTTAAACACAATCTTGTACAGATTCACTCTGTTCTGCTGTCCCACTCTAGCTGCAACCATTTTGGAGTCAGTACTGCCAAACTCAAACATGTCTCAAGAGTGAAATTAATGATACATGGCTCGAGTGCCTCATGTTTATTAGCCAAATGTGACCACAGCTGGACAGAAATGAAGGAGCCTGTCCTATTTTTAAGAGATGACAAATGAAGCACAGAGAGTAAATGGGGTCAAAAAAACCCCTCAGACATTTGACTCAAGGAATACAAGGTTCAGAAACTTTTACATCGGATAAATTAAAACACAGATTAAAGTGGATCCATTTTCATTTCTCTAGTATCTGAGTGACTAATTTGACTAATTTTGGACCTTGTGAAAATATTTACTCTTTTTGTAGCATTTAGGCTACCATTTAGGTTCGCCTTTAAATAACAATTACTCTTTATTAATATCCACGTCTTTAGCCACTTACTCAAAATCTAAAACTGATAAGGACATTTCAAAAAAGAAAAATCACAGTGGGTTTTTATCTAAATTTAACTCAGTTACATATTTTAGTGAAAGAAAGTTATGTCTACGTGGTCAAAGTCTTGTTCCTGAATAACAAGAATTGTTCTAGACCGGAGGTGCAAACCCTTTGGCCCAAACAGTGGGCCAAAGTCAAAGACTGGGACAAAGACACAGGCCAAATTGAATATTTATTCATAAATTGATCTCCTCTATCTGTAGCTGAGGCCACCAAGACAGAAGCACTCGTACTACAAATTCTGACACTATTTAGTGGCTATTTACTAGTTGGCCAACTCTAGTACACATTTGATAGGATCTTGTGGGCCAAAGATA
Organism: Paraplagusia blochii; assembly: GCA_016785265.1. NCBI lineage: Eukaryota > Metazoa > Chordata > Actinopteri > Pleuronectiformes > Cynoglossidae > Paraplagusia > Paraplagusia blochii. The sequence goes on along the minus strand of JAFBJS010000568.1, from coordinate 219,162 downwards.
AATACATTGGGGGCCAGATTTGGCCCCCAGGCCTGAGTTTGACACCTTTGACAAGCTGTTCTTACCACTTGATTTATGTTTACTTTTAATATAATATTTTGCACCTTCTGCAGTGGTTATTTTTCATTATAGCCACATAAGATAAAAATTGTTTTTTGGGTATGTCTCACTGCACTAACACTAAAGGCATAATAACAGCTGAATCACACAAAAAGATAATTGAGAGTTTACAACTCAGATTTTGATCCCTGCAATTAACCTGATCTAAGATTTTGTATCAGATTGGAGCTACAGCAGGATTAAAAAAGGTTAAAAAATAAAAAAAAAGTCATCATTTATGAACAACCTTTTTTAGAGACTAGTAATTGAGGGTGTATACATTTTCATTTATTACAACTATTTTTTTAGGTGAGATAGAGATTAAAAGCTTTTATGTTTTCATTTATTGTAATCAAAAATGCAAAGTCCTCTTGTTAGATTTTAGTGGTTTTTCATTTTTGGGATAGTAGGTTTCACACTTGCTACCTCACATTTGGTCATACATATACACATCAAAGACCCTCTCTCCTTCCTTTCTTTTGATTACCCCCCAGACAACCCCCTGGTGTTTTCCAACAACACCTATGGCCTTTGTCTCCAACTGATGCGGTGATCCACCCCAAAATCTTTCACTCTTTTCGAATTAAGCATTTTTATTTAATTTGTTGAAGTAAATAATGTTATAAATCTAAGAAAATGTAGCCAGGAAACAGCACAAGGAGGAGACACATTTGGAGACTGACAACTTTTTAAAAACAGAACTCATATCTATGGCCAATTTATGTCACATTAACCTAATTCTTTCTGTTCTTGCTGAGAAAATTGATAGTCCAAAAAAGGTTCAGCAAGCAAAAGGTCATACAGAAAGACCAGGGATCATAGAAGATAATTTATGCTGATGCTTATTTTGATGTATTAGCAGCTACTCGTTATGTGGCCCTGCTTGTATTATTCATATCAAAAGAAGTGATTAAAAATGTACATTGGCAGTAATGAGTGACACACACAACAAAGAGGCATCACTAAAACCAGCACAGTCTATGCATCTGCACACAATGGATAAGCAGTATAATGTTCTTCAGGAAGGAAACAGTCACAGTCAGACAATATTCCTTGAAAAACCTTTTCAAGCTTTAAACATTCCATGTACTGGAACTGAAAACAGTGAAATAGACATTAAACAGACTACACATTGTTGTTCGTGAAATAAGGCCACTGTGTTCACTTCAGAAAACATGAACATCACCTCAAGGTTACTTCGTCTGCTCTAGTTTCCCCTCTGCAATTTATCATTGTCACATTTCCGAGTTTTTTTTCTCCCCAAATTAGAAGAAAATGTTGCTCATGAACACTGTCATCTAAATTGTGTTCTCTTTGTGTTACTAGTGTGAAGTGACCTTGTTAAAACTGGGAAACGATAAAAAAGTATTCATTTAAGACCAATTATGATTTTAGTTAGCCACTTAGATGCACAACAACACAAAATCAAAGACATGCAGTTGCTGCAGTAGCGTATTCCTTACATTTATACAATCTAGAGAGATATCAAATAAACATAGTTGTTGACTTTGTAGATGTGACAAACAGCTGACGTATGTCCAATGACAGACAGCCCTGGAATCCTAAGGCGTTCAAATGTTGCCCACAAGTTTAGATGATGGACAAGGCAATGTAACACAAGAAGAACTGTATGAAAACCTAAGTCACACACACGTGTGCATGTACAGTTTTTTGGACTGTGGTGGTAGTGAACTTGACAACAAATCCTCTTGGCCTACAGCTTAACAGGCCAGATGGTAAAAGCTGACGAGCATGGGAATATACACTTCCACATGGGTAAGCAATAATATTGAATGATGCTTTATTTTTAGAAAAGTTAGTTTACTCTTTTCAAAAGAAAGTCAAATTACGAAAAACATGCTTTAACTAATATTAATTTAAAAAAAAAGACTGATCCAGATTTTATTATTGTACTGATAACATTCTTAGAATTGCCCAATTTTATCTTTGTGATGCTATATCCAACAACTGTAACTGCTCTGTACTCTGGAGGACTATATTCTGTTTAGAATATAGTCCTTCTGAATTATATAATTTTTCAGTACCTCCAGAGTTTTTTTCTACTATATTTCTGGTGCAGTTTTAGCATTTCCAGGCATCTCTGTTGTACATATTTTCCACTTCTCTCTCATTCCCAAATGTTGTCTTTGTTGATCTTGTAATGATCTTGTTTATTATATGGTGTCACCCTGTCCTCTGTATCCTCAACTCTAACTCCGACTATGTCCTCTCTCCATCAATCGCCTCTTTGTCTCCTACCTGGTAGCTCCATCTCTAGGATCATTAACTAACTAACTAATTCATACATCATGGCTGGTCTCACAACTGTCATCAAATCTTCTATGGAAATAAAATGGCTTACCCAGAGTGTTACAATTTATTGTCAAATGTGTAGAGTGGTATCTGTTTCTTTACCTTTAAGGAGTCAAAACAGGCAATCACCCTCCCATTCTCCACCTGACAGCTTTTGGACGGGTGGGCAAATTTGCATTCCTCGTCGGTGCGTGAACACGTTCCCCTCTGAAACTGCCGGCACACTTCTAGTGTCAACCATTTCGTGTCCCTTATTGTTGCAATATTAAGAGCCATGTTGGTGGTGCTAACTGTACAGCTGGGGTAGAGTTAAGTTGCTTGTCTTTTTAATGGATGCTTATCCTGGTGAGGATTCAAAAGTTCCAGTAAAATAATAATAAAATAGAATAAGACAACAACTAAAAGAAACAAAGCTAAAATATTGTGATTCAGGTCAGGTAAGATTGGTTCTTCTGAAGAGGACAGTGAAGATAATGAACTTCAAGACTGGATCATGGGCCTTCCACTGTAGAGTCCATCGACCAAACTAAGAGTCAGTCATCAATCAGAACTCAAGACTGAGGGCACATGCTTGAAAAAAGCTCCACTGAATTCACAGACATCCCAAAAATGTCCTTCATGTATGACGGATGGTAGGTGTGCCAGGGTGGATCAGCAAAAGTGGGTCTACTTTAGGTTGCCCACCTTGGACAAATACAGTTTATATTCTTTCAAAGGCTTTTGCATCAACTGTCTCCAAGCATAAGGAGCATATGTGCAAAATCTTTAAATCTTGATTCTTGTTGTTGATTACTTGGATGATTATTCAAACTGTGACAGTCCAGAGCAATCTCAGGTGTTGGGAGCGGGTTGAGCAAACTCAGTAGCCTGCAGTAATCACCCACGATCCACTTCGGTTGTTGTCTTGACAAGGCACTTACTTTTAAATCTGAAATAGAGAAGAGTAAGAGAAAAAAAGAAAAGCGTTACCTTCAGTGTTGAGAATAGGGTCCACATACATTCAAAGGTATTTTGTGCAAGCATGTCATTTGGGAGCACACTCCTGCAGATGATCGGTAGTTCTGCCGGTTGTAGGGGTAATGAACCAGAGGGAAGGCAGGTGCAAGTACATTCAAAAAGCAGTTAGGTTTAAGTCTCCAATGCATAGCTGTGTCCTATTTTACTTGTCCACTACAAGACCACTGGCTAAAGAACATATTGCATTCTGGGCAATGTAAACAAGAGGCTACTGTGATATGAGAAAAAGGGACATCGTGTGTCAAGAGCAGAGATAAGATCCCCAGCTTTGCAGCAAAAAGTGCTTGTTAGCGCTAGCGCTAGCTAGTGGCAGTTTACCATACCTGGTGCGTAGAGTTCGTACTGAGAGCTATCTTGGAACTTAATATAAAATGGACCGGAAAAATACCAAACAAAATGTCTTTGCTGGAATAAATGCACAGGGAAAATCTGTAACAACTAAGTATCAAGGGTGAGTAAAAAAGGATCAACAACCAATCGTGGATGCCTCCAGACATGGGTCTGACATAGGTAAACTGATCCACTATTCTAACCAAGCAGCAGAACAATTAATTAACTGATCACAGTTTCATCCAGCTGATTGGTCAAACTGTGTACACATAACTCATTGGACCCAAAACCTGCAGTCAAATGGTGCTTAATGCTATGCCAAAAAAGCTTCAGGGAGACAAGAAACCGCAACGCAAAAGGGTCCAATGTTGGGAAGTGCTGTTGAACGTGCATGACCTTTGTGTAAGGCTGGCCATCTTGTAGCAATTTATAATAGAATACAAAGAAAATGTTAAACCTTATCCAAGCTTGGAAGGACTTTTAGGTTAATATGAAGTTCAGGAGAATGGTATTTGTGTTTGGTACTATTATTCAATAATGCTGGTAAATAGTTTGAATGTCCAAATGTTGTCTGTGTTGAATATCTGTAAACTCACAGCAATAATCAGATCCTGCTAATTTATAACACTACCAGCAAGTGTTCTGTCAATGTGCATTTAAAATAGAAACAATTATATGTCATGAAGAAAAAACAAGTTCTGGTTCTGTTCTGGTTCTACAGAGAACCACAGTGAGTGCATTTCAAGCAGTAACAATCTGAGGAAATGATCTTTACTTGAGGGTATGAAATCCATTATTAAGCTACTGTGGAGGAGTGCTGTTCTTATAAAATCTGGAAAGGTTTTTGATGATGTAGAATTTTTCCTTCATCATCATCATCATCTAAGGGCTCAGGGAAAAAGGAGTCAATAGAGGGGATTGTAAAAAAAAAATCAATGATGATGATGAAACTTTTTTTCCAACACATTCAACACCAACACCATAGACAGTCTTTATAAAGGCAAGTTAAAACTTGTACTACTGTTCAGGGAAAAAAGAAATCCGTTTACAAATTCTCCACACAAGCTCTTGAAGAGCTGTCATGGGGTTGAACAATGGCTGATTTCTTGTTAGATCCGAGGTCTACATTCTGCTTGCATTCTTCTGTCCTGTAGAATAAAACCAAAGCCCTAATTTTAGCCTATTTTTTAGGCTGGGCTTTTTATGTGGAACACATTTTGTTGGTTTCTTTAGACTCCAGATTTAAAGCCAACAGTATTTTTGTTGATTTGTTTGCAGACAGCTTTATGTTATGCAGTAAATTTATCCTATAAATCCAAACTACTGTCCAGCTCACCATATCATCCCACTTCAGTAAGGACCCCGTAAAATGAGATGAGAAGCTTGCTCACCCCCAAACAATCTCTGGAGCAAGATTTAATTTCATGCTTTCTCCCAAGGGAAGGCACTTGTCACTCTAGTCAGGTAGGAATCGTGTCAGATCTGACCTTAAACAATTAATCCCCTCTTATTTTGGCATGGTGGCAGTATTTGGAACCACATAAGAAACATAACAACAATAAACCTTATTAAACACCATCAAAGCACCAAAGCAGGTAGATATGAAGTGACAATAAGAAAAGCAGCTGCTGAAAATTAAAGACCAGCCCAGAGGAGAAACTGTTAACTGCATCATCTTACTTTGCATTCTTAGTGCCACGTCTGGACTTACACATTCTGTAAGTCCAGACGTGGCACTGCAGTATTCTACGTAGGACAGCTTCATTTGGCCTCTTTGTTGGCAAAATCCCAAACTTGCAAAACCAAACGTGTCCAACGCTGACATGTCAACAATGTGTTGATTCAAGAACAATAGAAAGGTATTTACACTGTGTTCCAAATTATTATGCAAAAAGTGTTCAAGAGTGGTACGGTGAGATTTTTTATTTGTTTTAAACGCATGGATGGTAGTGTGTATCATGGCTCTCTTTATCACTGAAACCAGTTGAAGACACCTGTGCTAATTAGTTTGGCAGGTGAGTCCAATTAAAGCGGAGAGTACTAAAGAGGGTTGTTCCACAATATTAAGCAGGCTACCATTTTCAATCAAGATGGGCAAGAAGGACATTTCCTTCAACTATTTATTGCTGAAAGGCACCAAATAGTTGAATATTTGGGTCAAGGAATCAAAATTGCCAAGAAACTGTATTGCGATCGTCGCACTATGCATTATATACTACTATCGATCATTGAAAAGTAAGTCTGATCAAAAGAGCAGCTGTAAAAATGCACATCACACATCACACAATCACACAGCAGACGGGTTTTTGAAGCTGCTCGTGTCTCCAACATGCCCCGGACAACAAGATGCAGGGTCCTCCAGGGGTTTGCAGCGGTGCATAAGATATTGTTTCCACCTCCACTATCCATGCACACAAGCAGAAAAGGCTCCAGTGGGCCCAGCAATACCTGGGGACTGACTTCAAAACTGTCCTGTTCACCAATGAATGTCGTGCAACCCTCAAAGGTCCAGATGGATGGAGTAGAGGATGGTTGGTTGATGGCCACCCCATACAAACAAGGCTACGGCACCAACAAGGAGGTGGTGGAGTGATGTTTTGGGCTTGTATCATAGGGAGAGAGATTGTCGGCCCTTTCAGGATACCTGACGGTGTGAAGATGACGTCCACAACATGTGTGGAGTTCCTCAAAGAACACTTCCTGCCATGGTTCAAAACGAAGAATCGAGCTTTTCGAAACAAGATCATTTTCATGCATTCAATGCACCATGTCATGCTGCAAAGAATACATCTGCATCTCTGGCTGCAATGGGCATTAAAGGAGACAAACTTATGGTGTGGCCCCCATCCTCAACCCTATTGAGAACCTTTGGAGCATAATCAAGAGAAGTGTTTACGTCAGTGGGAGGCAGTTCAAATCTCAACAACAGCACTGGGAGGCTATTCTGTTCTTGTGCAAAGGCTGTTCCAACAGATACTATCCAAAAACTGACAAATTCAATGGATGAAAGACTCGAGAGGGTCCTTTTCAATAAGGGGTCGTAGGTTCAGATGTGACTTAACTTGTGATAATGTTTTGATTTAAATAGTGCTTGTATTCAGTTACATTTCAGTCAGGCATGACCTGCTAATGTTTATTATTTCACACAAAACCATTTTTTGTTCTTTATGACAATAAAATGTGTGAAAACTCAATTGTGCGTAATAATTTGAAACATGCATATTTGTGATTTTTATTTATTTAAATTGTACTATTATCATTAAGAAGTTTATTCAAAACCATTGTACTCTAATTGTTGGTGACTGGAAAATCATGAAGACTGCCATTCATATGGATAATTTCGTAAATTCTGAGAAAATATGATTTGCTTAATAATTTGGAAAGCAGTGTATAACATGTTTTGTTGTTTTCTACCATAAAATATACATATTTTGTTTATTGGGTTGAGGTCTTAGTTTTTCACACAATAGCAGTCCAAGATTACACAAAACCTACCTAGAGTTTTTCCCCTTTTTACACACATACTTTAATGGAATTTTTGTTGCTTTGTGATAATAAAAATAAAATATATGAGGATGAGCATTCAGCAAAAACAGAGCAAGTGCAATCTATCATATTTAAGCTCATCCAAATCAATGTTTTAGGCAGGGGTATCCAAACTTTTTGCAAAGGGGCCCAGATTTGGTGTGTTAAAAATGTATAACAGCAATTAATTTAAATACATTTCAGCGAGCAATTCCGTGTTTCACATTTGCTTTTTTAATTTCAGCTATCTTAAGCATATGTTTTGGTTCATTTGGAACATGCATATCAAAATTCAATTGACATTGAAAAATTTAAATTAAATATTCACTTAACTTCACTTTTTTTCACACTTTTTTAACACTTTAATTAACTTTTTTGTAACAGTTGAAGAGAAGTAATTGTAATCTTGGGGACAGGACTCTCGCACGTCCTATCCCCAGGTCGCCAAGCGCTTGGCGACAGGAAAGGAGCGCCAGGAAAGGAGTTTGACTTTTTTCTCTCTCTCTCACTAGCTTGCGCCAAGTGAGAGAGAGAGAAAAAAGTCAAACTCCTTTCCTCTGACTCCCAATTGTCTTTTGATGTCCGATGACACTTCAATCCTCAATCCTGCGCGCCACAGGATTACGTGCCAGACAGACTTTGGCAAACTCTTGCTGCTTCTCAGGACAGATATTTTTTACCATTGTCATCACACAGTCTTTGATAAATTCACCCTTGGTGAAAGGTTTGCAATGGGATCAGCGCTGCTACCTCGTAACTAGCCTTTGTAGTATTCTCGTTTGACTCTTGAGCTCTTGTAAAATATTGCTGCTGTGAGATTAAACTAGCTTCAAGATGTTTCAGTTTCTCGCTGGTGAAAGGTGAGTTTTCATTTAGTAATAGAAAATATAGGTCAGCAAAAAACAACATACCGTAATTTCCGGACTACAAGCCGCATCTTTTGTCACACAATTTCAACCCTGCGGCTTATGCAGAGATGCGGTTAATGTATGCATTTTTTTAACTGCTCAAGCAGTCGAGAAAGATGCAAGTCACAACCACCAATAAACACCATAAATGAAGACGAAGTTTAACGTAGGGTGAAGTGCTTTGTAGATGAATAAAATTAGCATAAACTGACCCTCATCATGGAAAAAGCAAAAAGAATGCGACATGTGCGGCTTATAGTCAGTCGCGGCTTATGTATGTACAAAATGTTTTTTCCTTTTAAAAATTTATTGGGTGCGGTTTATAGTCCGGAAATTACGGTACTCACTCTAGTATCCTTACATAATGTTATATTAGCCATATTGAGTCTTAAGAATGCAGTAATGCAAATAAGATTATAATCTAGTACCATTAATGAAAGACAGGGGAGTGAGCACTGTTTATACCGCAACTTAGCAAATGTTCTGATTCGTTTTACAGAGCATCAGCACGCATGTGTTGTGTGTCCCATATTGTAATAGCCTTAACAAAATCACAGTAACCGAGATGTCCATCCTCAAGATAGCTGCACTCGGCTATCTTGCCTAGATCGTGTTATATTTAATATTACACAATTGATGTTTTATCTTTTCGTCAAGAGAGACTCAATGTCTTTTACCTTGGACAAACAATGTCACAGGTCTGTATTGTTTCGTCAGCTTACCACTTAGCTAAAGGCATGTCATCAACTTATTAAAGGACAAAAAATGTCAAAGTTCCAATCAGAGATCATAAGGCATTATTGCTTCATTGTAACATTACAGTGTCACAAAATACAGGTTATTACACTGGAGCAGTTACAAATTGAGAGATGTGGACCCCTTTTTTAGAAACTGGGCCATTAGACATAAGCATCACTTAACACTACAACAACATTAGATAGATAGACAGATCAGGTCAGAGAGACAGACAGACGGACACACGAACGGATTGATGGTAGGTAGGTAGGGAGAGACAGAGAGATAGATTTTTTTAGATTTTAAATATGGAACTTTATTAACACAATCCTAGCAAGACAGAGGTGATCCACAGCCAGCAGAATAAAAAACAACCAGTGTGGCTGTCGCACCATCTACTGACATGAATCCAAGATACCTTCATCAAAAAGTTCAAGGCTGACAAGCAGTCAAATTAGGAACTGAGCGTACTGCAGTAGACCGCCAGAGACTTGGCACAATATATCATCATGAGCCCACAATTGTACAGACACGTCATTGGTATTTGTGAGCCTCTGGAAGAAGTGCTCAAGCCTCAGCCTGGCCTTCACACTCCGCCTCCACGGGACCACAGCATCAAGCACCGCCCCTCCCTGCCGACTCTCCGGACGTGTCAGGTATATAGACTTCCTTGCCTCAGACAGCAAGAAGTTCAGGAGAAGGCTTTTGGTTCTCCCTGCAGTTCACCAATAAAGATTGGTACTGTATAAGAGGCTCCGAACAGGAGGAAAACCTGAGTTAGAAAGAAAGCATTGGAAGCAATTGCCCCATGCAGAACCCTCCACTGTAGATCCCCTAGTCTCTTCCTCAGTGGAAGTTTGTAGATGGTGTTCCACTGGGGCCTCCGCCCATCAAGTGTGTTTGTCCACACACTCTCCGGTCTGTCACGCAAGTGCCTCTGTATGGCCTTAACATAACAAGCGTAAACTGCCTTTTTACCAGCGTCCTGTAGGTGTAGCGCGGTCTCAGCTTGCAGGAGGGGGCTGTTGGGTTGAGCAGTGGAAGGTAAATGCGGAGGAACGGGTCAAAGGGGTGGGCATGCCCTCACCATTGCGGTGTCCAAAGACGAGAACCTTCTCTTCCGTCGTCAACCTTCTCTTCCAGAGGTTCAGGGATTTCTCGGCCAATCGCACGGAGTGCATGCTAAGCGCTGAGCACAGGGACCTGCCATCTGTCAGTCGCAGTCCTGCTACATGAATCAGCTGACCCAAAGAAGTGATCTTGGATCTACTCAACAAAGCCATCAATCCAGGCGTGGATTGATGGCTTTGTAGCCAGGCTGACTCAGGGGCAAAACTCCATAGAGAAGAGCATCCCAGCTCATCACAGCAGCTCTGACTTCATGAGTTTCTTTAATGATAAAATTGTAACTATTAGGGAAATGTTAAATGGCCTTATGACATCAACTGCAGCTAATCTGCATTCTGATACAGTGGTGCAGGGGGTAGCTGGTAAACCAGACATATCCCTAACCACATTTGGCCCCACAGACTTACATCAGCTCTCTATCATGATCTCTTTGGCTAAAAGTTCTACCTGTATTTTGGATCCTATTCCCACTAGGCACCTTAAGGAGGTTTTCCCTAATTGGCACCTCCATATTAGATATAATTAATCTATCTCTTACAATTGGCTATGTTCCCCTACATATCAAAGTTGCAGTCATTAAAACACTCCTTAAGAAAACCTCACTGGACCCATAGGTCCTAGGTAATTATAGGCCCATCTCCAATTTGTTTTTTATCTCAAAAATCCTAGGGAAGGTTGTTGCTGACCAGCTCTCTGATTACTTAAATTGCAACAATCTATTTGAGACCTACCAGTCAGGCTTTAGGGTTTATCATAGCACTAAGACTGCTCTGTTCAGAATCACTAACATTCTGACACTCTGATGGCGTCGGACCAGAGTTTTGTTTCAGTGCTAGTTGTTAGATTTTAGTGCAGCATTCGATATGGTTGACCACCAGATTTTGTTGAGGAGGCTAGAGAACTTGCCCGGAATCAGTGGCACTGCCTTAGAATGGTTTCGGTCATACTTAACTGACCGACATCAGTTTGTTCATATCAATAACACTCAGTCCCACTGCAGGGATCAGTGCTAGGTCCAATCTTGTTCACCCTTTATATGCTCCCTCTGGGTGATGACTTCTACTGTTATGCTGATGACACTCAATTATACTTATCAATTAAGGCTGGTGAACAAGATCATCTACAGTGGCTTAAATCCTGCGTAGATGACATTAAGACCTGGATGACCCGTAACTTTTTGTTACTTAATTAAATTAAATAAAGACTGAGTTGTTGGTCCTAGGTCCAAAACATGTACTCTATGTCTGACATAATAGCATCTGATAATAGTTTTACCACGGCCTCCAATGCCTCTGTTAAAAACCTAGGTATTATTTTTTAACAGGAGCTTTCTTTCAAAACATATTAAAAAATGTGTCTAAGACTGCCTACTTTTATCTTCGTAACATTAGGAAAGTGAGGCAGATACTCCCCCAAGATGCAGCTGAGAAGTTGGTCCATTGCTTCTGTTCTTCTAGGCTGGACTATTGCAATTCTTTTTTTAGCCGGATGCTCAGTTGTTTCTCTGAGAATTCCGCATCTTATCCAGAACACAGCAACTCGTGTTCTGACTTAAACTAGGCAGAGAGATCATATCCCCCCAGTCCTCACCTCTCTTCATTGGCTCCCGGTTCATTTTAGAATTCAATTTAAAGTCCTTCTGCTCACTTATAAGGCTCTCCATGGGCTGGTAACCTCCTATATAGTGGAGCTGATACAACCCAGCCCACTAGAACTTTTTGTTCTCTAGGAGCTGGTCTTCTTGTGGTTCCACTAATCTCTAAATCTAGATTTGGAGCCAACGCCTTCTGTTATCAGGCCCCTTTATTTTGGAACCAGCTGCCAGTTCTAGTCCGGGAGGCAGATACAGTCTCTACTTTCAAAAGTAGACTTAAGGGTTTTCTTTTTGACTGCGCCCATGGTGGTGTATGGGTCCAGCCATAGACCCCATGTGGGCTCCATTGTTGCCCTCTATCTCTTTCACCCTTCTATTCCTTATTCAATCTTTCTATTTTAATATCTATTATTTGTGGTAGACTAGAGTCCCATTGCCCTGGGCCTGACACAGGACTCTGCCTGCAAATCTTTGGCCCAACTCCCCTAGCACCCTACTGTCTGATCTGGACCCTGGACTTCGCCTTATAAAACCAATTATTATTATTATTATTATTCATTCATTCATCTTATGCTTGCCTGTTGCCGGGTCGCAGGGGCAGCTGGCGCCACCCAAATCACATTGCACCATATTGTGAGCCTTCCTGTGGGTGGTGAGCCCACAAGAAGTTATGTGGGTTGGGACGGTGCTATGCTCAGAGCACCTCAGTGGCAACCTGGCAGCTGGTGGATTCGAACCGGGAACCTAACCACTAGGCCTCCACTGCCATTATTATTATTATTATTATTATTATTATTATTATTATTATATGAACTTGACTGGACCATGAATGGACTTAAAAGTGCCCTTCTTTAATTTGTAGACTTAAAAAAATTTTTGGTTTTTACTTGCTAATGTTTAGTTAGCCCGCCTGTCAGTCCTGGGTGAGGATCCCCTCCACTGTCGATCAGCCTGAGGTTTCTTCCATTTTTTTTCCCTTTCTGGGATTTTAGGAGTTGTTCCTCAGCTGGTGTGAGGGTCTATAAGGGCAGGGGCTATCTCTATATATTCTTTTTTATTCTTGTTTTTATGCATGCTTGTTTGTAAAGTGCCTTGAGATTAATCTGGCACTATAAATAAATAAAAGTTGAAGTTGAATAACCTCCAAGAGCTGTTGTTGAGACGTGAATTGCCTCCCACCATCATAAACACTTATTTTGATGATGCTCCAAAGGTTCTCAATAGGGTTGAGGTCAGGGGAGGATGGGGGCCATACCATAGGTTTGTCTCCTTTGGTGCCCACTACAGCCAGAGGTGCAGATGTATTCTTTGCAGCATGGCATGGTGCATTGTCATGCATGAAAATGATCTTCTTCCGAAAAGCTCTAGTCTTCCTTTTGAACCATGGCAGGAAGTGTTCTTTGAGGAGCTCCACATACGGTTTGGATGTCATCTTCACACCGTCAGGTATCCTGAAAGGTCCGACAATCTCTCTCCCCATGATAACAGCCCAAAACATCACTCCACCACCTCCTTGTTAGTGCCATAGCCATGTTTGTATGGGGTGGCCGTTAACAAACCATCCACTACTCCATCCATCTGGATCATTGGAGGGTTGCAGGACATTCATTGGTGAAAAGAACATATTTGAAGTCAGTTTCCAGGTATTGCCTGGCCCACAGGAGCCTTTTCTGCTTGTGTGCATGGATAGTGAGGTTGAAACAATGGCTTACGCACCGCTGCAAATCCCTGGAGGACCCTGCATCTTGTTGTCCGGGGCACATTGGAGGCACCAGCAGCTTCAAAAACTTGTCTGCTGCTGTGATGAGGCATTTTTACAGCTGCTCCTTTGATTAGATGTATTTGACTGTAAGAAAGAGTCCTGGATTTTCCTTTAATTGCACACACACATGTGTGCTCTGAATCAGCTACATACTGCTCAAAAGTGCGATGGTCGCAATGAAGTTTCTTGGCAATTTTGATTGTCGTCATTCCCTGACCCAAACATTCAACTATTTCCCAGTCCAGCATTTTCCCAGTTCTTCTTCTCAAAGGCGTCAGGCCTAGGTAAACACCCAGATATTTGATGCCATCTGTTTTCCACACAAGGCCTTGAGGGAGAACGGAAAGACCACTCAGCCACTCGCCAACAGCAAGGACTTCACTCTTTACCCAGTTCACTCTTGCCGCCAACACAGTTGAGAACTTATCTACTACAGAACAGAGGGGCCGGACATCTTTCTAATCCCTAACTAGTAAAACAAGATCGTCAGCGTATGCAGACAAAACAACACTATTGTCTGTACCTGGAATAGGAATAGGTAGGCCGCGAACCGATGATCGTATCAATTTTAGCAGAGGTTCTAAAGAAATAGCATAAAGCATACTCGATAGAGGACAGCCCTGTGTGACCCCCCTTTGGACTCTAAAGGGTGCACACAAAGGGTGCATACAAATAGAGGTAAGATGAGGGAACAAGCACACATTAAGACATCCCTTATGAACTGCGGTTATCCCAAATGGGCCTTCCTTAAAACCACTAAGGAAAGGACTACAGAGAGGGAGGACAACAGGAAGGGCAATGTTGTAATTCCGTACGTCGCTGGGGTCTCTGAGAAACTCAGACGAATTTTCAACCAATATCAGATCCGGACGTATTTCAAACCTGGCAACACCCTGAGACAGAAACTGGTCCATCCCAAAGACAAGATCCCAAGACACAAGCTGGACAACGTGGTTTATGCCATTCAGTGCAGCGAGGAGTGTTCGGACCTTTACATTGGGGAAACCAAGCAGCCATTACACAGACGCATGGCCCAACATAGAAGGGCCAACACCTCAGGTCAGGATTCAGCTGTTCACTTACACCTAAAGGCTACCAACCACTCTTTTAAGGACCAAGATGTTCAGATCTTGGCCAGAGAAGAAGATGGTTTGAGAGAGGTGTTAAAGAAGCCATTTTTGTCAACCTGGAAAAACCATCCCTCAACAGAGGTGGTGGTTTGAGACATAACCTCTCACCCACCTACAAAGCCCTCTTGGGAACAATACCCAAAAGATTCCACTCTCATCAACCAGTTTCGCATATTAATGAGCCGTATGACCAAAACCACTCCAACAATGATGGTAACGACCCATCAATACCCACCCAACGACTGGTATCACACTTCACAGGTATCCCCAGGTCCACCCAACAG
>JAFBJS010000568.1:41541-204311 GCA_016785265.1 Paraplagusia blochii | reverse complement strand
TGAAACACCTCTTCCTCCCCACTCACAGCATATAACTTCTGTACTCCCCACTAACAGTTAGAACTGAAGAAGCCTCTTGGATGAGAGGTGAAACTGAACGTCCAGTTGCCTAGCTAAAGTCTTTTACCTTGACCATGACCTGGATGACTGAGAACCTGCATCGACATGTTACTACACAAAACACTGTTGGACTTCAGCACACTCTCAATGTCACTGTCACTGTTGCCAGAGGTAAGTGTGCTCTACACGGTCAAAAGCCTTTTGCTGGTCCAGATCGATCAAACCAGTATTTATATGTAATGCTTTAGAGACGTCATGAACAGGGTGGACATTGTCGCCCAAGGACCAACCAGGCACACAGTAAGTCTGGTCACAGTGTATATTCTCTTTCATTGTGGTCCACAGTCTGTTAGCCAGGACTTTTGACAGTCGCCATTCTTGGGTAAAAGGGAAATGACCGCTCTCCGGCATGACAGGGGGAGTTAACCTGCCTCTAGGCACTCGTTGAAAACATCCAAGATATCGGTGGCAAAAATGTCCCAGCCTTGTAAAATTCCACGGTGAAACCATCAATGCTCTGGGACTTTCGGTTCTGCATACTCCGCGGGGCAGTGTGCAGTTCTAGATTCAATGGACTGTCCAACCGTAAGTTAGTCCGTTCCGAAAGCTGGGGAAGCCCATGGCAAAACTCGCTCATCAGTCCGCCACTGCTTTTGAATTCTCTCTTGAACAGCGATGCGTAGAAGTTGACAGCTTTCTCTCGCATCAGACTTGGCTCTTGTAGTTCATGTCTAGACTACGAGAGTAGGGAGTATATCTGCTTGCTTTGACCTTGTCCTTTCTCAAGCCAGAACAAGTACACGGTAGGTGCATCCATGTCCGCGATGGTTTGGACTAGGGACCGAACCAGTGCATCCTGCACATTGGCGTTGAGCAGGGTGGCCAAGTTGAGTCTCTTAGATGTGAGAATGTCCGACGTGTCGCCCCCCATGGCCGAGGAGCACTCGTGTTCCAGAGCTATGATGTCTGCTTGTAGACATCTAATCGCTTTGTTGGTGCGGAAAGTGACATTGCGAGTGTGCTGTCTACAGAGAAGCCTCATCTTAACCTTAGCTTGATTCACCAGGATGGCAAATCGGCAAAGTCGCCCTTCCTGTGTCTGAAGGCACCCCAAAAACACTAAGAATCTGTTTAAAGGTCTTGTCATTACACAAAGTAGTAGCTGATGGTGGGAGAAAGCCCAAGGCAATGACTGGGTCTGGGGGCAGCGAAGAGTCGGAGAAGTTGAATAAAAACGCCCCTGTAATTAAAAACGTGCTGGGGCTGAAATGTGTTGTGAAAAAGCGATTTGTCATGAGAAAAAAGGCAAAAAAAGGCAGAGCTCACACTCACGCGCTCACACATCCGCATTCAAGTGTAGATGGATGGATAGATAGATGGATAGATAAATAGATAGATTTTTTTTTTTATTATGCAATAGAATTTTATTAACTTGGTACAAAACAGATGTGATCCAACATCAGTACAAAATAAACAGCCACCTTGTAGCTATCACACTCAACTAAAACTTAAGAAGTTATGCAGTGGCCATATCGCAATGAACTGCTCTTTTCTCTGAAGACCTCTTGGTCTGTCAGGTTGGACTCCGTCCTAAGTCTTATTAAATATCTGGCAGAAGTGTGAAACCCCTCCAGATTTGGGAAATGTTTCCGTAAATCCACATTCCAGCGTCCCTTAGTCTGTCTCAGGAATAAAACTAAATCTGCTGCAGAGTATTCCTGGGTGTGGGTCTGGAACAAAGGAGGCAGGTCATTGTCATCTGACACACACTCCTCTCCGCCATTGTCCTCAGACGTCAGACCCTCTTATGGTGCAACCATTCTTGTTTTCTTCTTCCATCAAACCATGACCAGACTGGTCTCCCTGGACTTCGTATCTGTGGGGTATTGGTCTCCCTTCAACTCAGCGGCCTCATCATCACTATTGTCGGAGTCAGCCGCCGTATACTTAAGAGTCCCCGTTTCCATACGTCCATTTTTGGCCGCCACTTCTACGGGCCGCACTTTCTTCCTCTTCTCCCTGCTGCTACACATCGACTCCTGGCTGACCTCCCCTCCCACCTCCATCGCTACAGGGGTGTCACTAATCCCGGATGCCGAAACCACTCTGTCTGCCACCTCATTACTTTGTTCCCCAGCCCTGTCTGCATTCTCACTAACAGATTTGTCCCTCAAATCATCCCCCCATTACCTGTCACCCCTGTACCTAGCAGCAGGTGCAGGCAGCGGCGGCAACGTAGGTAGCCGCCCCCGCCTCTCCGCAGCAGCAGCAGGCACACGTGGGCAGTTCGTAACATAGTGGACCAACATTGCCTGCCAGCAACCTCCTAACTGGTGCCATCACTGTGCCGTGTTTACTAATTTCTTCTGTGAGGAATTCGTTTGTAATGAAAGGGGACAGGAAAACTTTCTTCATCGGACATGCCAGCGGTCTGACCGTCAGCAGCACACTGTCAACCACGATGCCTTTCTGGGCGAGCCGGCGGGCATCTTCAGCCGTTGACACAAAAACAACCCAAGCTCAATGGCCAGGGGATTTTTGTACCCGATAACAACAGCCACAGCTTCTGAAACCGCTTTGCACAAGGAATTGTCAGTGCAATTCTAACGGTATGATCGCAGGTGAGATGCTGTAATGTCCGTCCTCATTCGGGCTGCCTTGTTTCGGACGTTAACGGGAGCGAAACTGGGCAAAACAGAGTTAGGGGCAAGAAAATAAAACAACGAAGACGCATAAAAGAGAGAGAGAGAGAGAGAGAGAAATTGGAAATTATGGAAAAATTAAAAGTAATACCACTTTAAAGGACCATAAATAGATGCAAGAAACAAGCTAAAAAAGTCTGTCCTGCAGAGCATCTGGAAGGCTGCTGCTCCCCCAGTGCCATCACGAAGACCCTCTTATTATTATTATTAAAACTATAATAACCAGGGAAACCATACATTTTATTAAACTTGGTGGTAATAAAAAAATGTCACCTCTCAATGTGCTCAGAGCAGCATTACATGACCAATGCTAGAGTACATGACTTGCATAGTATCTCAACAACTACTATGATTTTATTTGACCCTATAGTACCCTTCATACACTATATGTTGGTGTATGGAACATGTTTTAATCCCCAAATCAGCTGCAACAGTACTGCTGTGTTACCTTTACAGAACTGTCACTATTCAATTTCACCTTACTCAAAACCTACCTAAAATACATTTTAGATACTTTCATCTGTGTATTTAGGTTCAAAATAAAATTAATTATCTTAATCTTCTAAGAAAAAAATGAAAGAATTGATCCGACAGGCATCACAGAATGAATGAAGGACCAAAGAAAACCTTGTGACAATGAGGTCTGTTCAATACCAATCAAGGTAAAAATATGCAATAAAACTTCACCTCAAAGACACACATGACACATTCTTTTCCCAACAGGAAGGGCGAAACTGGTGTTCCATTTTAGAAAACACACACTTCCCCTTGAGTCCCAGCCAGAAGTATGACACAAGCCCTGGCCTTTTCCATTCAGGCAGCACTGATGTTGAAGTGCGCCAGGCCAAGCAATGAGCACGGGGCTAAATGTAGAGACGGAACGGAAAAAAATTAGGGACACGTCAATTATTTCCTAGCCGAACTAAAAGTTGTCTTATGACTAATCTGATATTCACCAAACAGTCCATTCCTATTTGTTTTCATAAATGAAAAAGTACATGAATTTCTAGTTTAACCAATTTTGTTGGGAAGCATAAAAATTTCACTAGGAGTAAACTTTAGAGAAACTGTGCAAAGCAAAAAACTGAAACAGAAACAGAATGAAAAATGATAATGTCCATGTTGTAAACAAACGGCTGCTGACATTTGCAGAGAACATGAACAAGCTGTTAATTCCTGAGATGAAAGAGAAAGTCAGCTTTAGTCCTGAAAGATGGACAACTACTGTGTGGCTGTATGCTGCCATTGCTCTTCTCCTTGTTTCTTCTTTTATTTATCTATTATTCTTTTTACACATAGTCTCAGACACACTTTCACTCAAGCAGATGAAACATTTTCTTTTCCCCCTCCTCCCTTTACAGTCTGGTATGCAGCACACTGCAGTAAAACTCTAGAAAGAAAAATCTTTACAAAAGCAAAGTATATGATGGCTTTCTTACCTCCTCTCTTTTCACCACTGCTGTGCTTCTCTACACACTTCTCTACACTGCGGCTCCCCTTTCAACCCTTTGCGACTGGAGTTAATGACCGTATGAAGTGTTGTCATTCCACACAAGCTGCCGTGTGCCGAAGCCAGAGATCCATGCCTAGACAGGGATTGTCTCCCTATCTCTCTTTCTCTCTCTTCCTCTCCACCAAAACAGAGCAAGCATGCAAGCAAGCGAGGCAAGCAGGCAGGCAGGAAGCAGGAGAGTGTACTCCAACTATCTCGCTAAAACACTTCCAGCCAAACCTTCTGGCCCCACCTCTCTGCCTCCATGCACCCCACAAAGCCAGCCTCTTCCTGCCCACTAGCTCGTGGTATGGCCCCGCCCCCCTACAAACACCAACCAATACAAGGACTGAATCATAACTTTCTATAAGAGCGATCAGCTGAAGTGCACAGGGGAAAAAGTGTCTCTCCAGTAACATCCACTGAATGAGGTGTTTCCCCTGTTTCATTCCTTTTTAAAATCCCATTTTAACTTAATCTTCATAATTTCTGCATCAACTGTTTTCTAGTCAAATCTTGACTTGAACACATTTGTAGTGTAGCAAAGTAAAGCAGACACTGCAGCAGTGTGATAAAGACGACGATAACACCTGTCTATATGTTTAGAAAAAAAAACATCCCCTAGGAAACAGAACCACTGCACCAGAACCTCCTCCTTCTCTTTTGCTATGCCTTTTCTTACTTCAATTCTGCAACTATTCTGTAAACTAATTCTCAGTATGTTCTGAATGTCTGTTTTTGCATTTCAATCAATATCACAATTTGGGCAAAATAGGGGAAAGAGAAAAGTTGTAGTGATTATTATCAGCATTCTTGTTTATAACCAGAAATTCTGTGAGGTACCAAAGGGGTTTACCACAAGATTGCGGCAGAAGTTAAGTGGCTAAGTAAAAAAAAGGGCCCTGGTCTGTTTGTCTTTGTGGTAAACAATCACACGAAAGAAACTGCTTTAAGGAACACTTTTTTCAGCACTAAATAAAATTAACATAGCTGTGTATATGTTCTCCTTAAATATATGAATACAAGAGATTTTAAAGAGCATCTTCTATAGTTTGATCACGTTACAATAAATTCCTGTTACCAATTATTATTCTTCTTTCGGCTTGTCCCTTTTTCAGGGGTTGCCATAGTAAGTCAACAATTTCCACTCTGTCTTCTGTATCCTCAACTCTAACTCTAACTACCTCCATGTCCTCCCTCACTGCATCTATCAATCTCCTCTTTGTCTCCTACCTGGTAGCTCCATCTCTAGGATCATTCTTCTACCAATGGCTCTACTGTACCTCCTCTGATCATGACCAAACCATCTTAATCTGGCTTCTCTAGCCTTTTCTCCAAACCTTCCTGTCTGTGTTATCCCTCTAATGACCTCATTCCTGATCCTGTCCATACTAATCACCCATAAAGAGTACCTCAGCATCTTTAATACAAATTCCTGTTACTACTAAGAATTAAAAAATATTTGTACCATTTTAAATCTTCAATAAAATGATGATAAAGATGATGAACTACTAATGATTCCGTCCGGCCGTTATCTTATTCTCAGATTGTGTTTTCCTTGTTTGCACTGGTAAACATTTAATACCCCCTTAGATACATACCCCTTCATAAAATGAAATTTCCGGTGTTCTAAAATATTTTCCTACCTATAAAATCTTCCTACCCAAATTAACTCTGCATGCACTCAAGGATTTCTCAAGTGCACACAGCCTATAATTATCTGCTACCAGACCGATATACAAGGTTAGAATCTTGCATTTAAGACTCATCAATGCAAACAGTTTAAATCTATTCATCGTCGTTTTGATTTTATTCTTGTTGTCTTCACTAACTTTTAAATTTTTCCTAATTAAATAAAGTTGCATTATTGACGATGGAATCGTAGCCACTCTATTCTTAGGTTCATATGTAGATATGGGTATAGACCAAGTGTAAGTAATAGCCAGATAGGGCCAAAAGCAAAAATTATTTCTCTGTGGCCCAACACCGATTCACCCAGGGACTGGTACAGTCAGTGATCTACAAGGTCTGCCGTTGCAATGTACTGATAGATTCCATTACTTATTGCTGCTGTATAGGTGTAAGTGACCGCACTATGAATATGTTTATATTTTATGAAGACATCATAGTATGTAGGCAAAGCATTTTTCGGCACAACATTCAATCTCCTTTGTAAAGCTCTTCTTCATAGTATAGAGGAACTGGTTAAAGAACTAACTGACACATTACTGCCACCATATGGCCAAAAGCTGCATTGTAACTGAGTTGCTCATAAATGACCTAACAGGTGTCTTCAGTCATACACCCCTTACAGCGTAAAGGTGTGCCCTGCCGTCTAGGTTGCGCTGGCAGCCAGGGTTTGGCTTTGTCTCTGTGTTCAAGAATCACAGCTCAAATACACATGTTATTTGTAGACAGCAAGTCAGACTTTGGCTGACACACAGTGACACAATTGTAAAATAGTAAAAAGACTGATTACCGTAAAGCAGAAAAAGGATTTAATTAGCTTTTGAAAGCAGCTTCTCACAAGTAAAGATTTCCCTGAATTTCACCAACTCTAAGTTTTGAGTTATAATATTGCATACTTCTTTATATCTTTCCACGTTGAAAAAGACCATCTTTTGGAATAGCACTTTAAACAGGAGACAGATCTGGACTTTACACAGACCAGGCACAGATCATGTCCATAAACTCACACTTAACTGACATAAAGAATGAACCCAGAGTTTGTTATCGTATTAACTTTTCTGAATGTAAGGTGACTGAAAATGTAACTTTCCTATCCAACATTGATGGAGGCTAAGCATTTGGTTCATCCTTAAAGAAATAAACGTTCTGCAGTATGTTTCTTAAAACTCTGGTTAAGGAAAACATTTCAGTGGCTGAAAACCAAGTTAGTTTTCAGAGGCAAACCTTAGATAGACTGGCTCCTAAACAGATCTCTTTACCAGAGAAACAAGCAAAAGCTCAGCAAACAGGCTAAGCCACTTCTTCCCTTCATCATGTCACTCGCTCCCCAGCTATTATCCCTGTCATGTTTAACTGCAAGTGTTGGGGTCACTCACAGACAAACACAGGAGGGATTGGCTTGAGCAATGATGAAGTGGCTTAATTTTTAAACACAGAAGCTTGTTTTTATTCTGCTATGAATGACAGGTAAATACTGGGTTAAAAATGACGGTAAAACTTCACAACCTGTTGTTTGCCTGTTGCACAGTATATTATTGAAAGCCATTTAATAAGGATGGCGACAGAGATAGAGGTAGTGAAAAAGCGAAGACAAAACTATAGAACAATGACATCTGTTCAATAAAAAGGCAACTTCGTCTTGTAAAAACAGAAGTGAAAGATGGAGACTTTTTAAAATGTCATCCTGCCAAGTTTGTTGCACACTATATCACCCTAATTAGCAAGAACCAACATATGAAAAAAAATGAAGGCTAAACAACGATCAAGCTGTTGTTAAGTTAAAGGTGGCCTATTGACTATTTTCAAAGGTCAGCATCAAAAAGGCAGAAAATTGCAATTGGGAATCATTGAAAAACACCCACCATTATAATCTGAACAAAGTTACTATGGGACACAACTAACTCACTAATGTAAGGTGCAGTTGGGAGGGCAAGAGCCGTACAAAAAACCTTTAAAATTTATATAGCACCTCTGAAGATTCTGCTATTTGCTATCTATTTCTGCTATCTATTTTCCACTATGAAATGTATTTAGCAAACAATTTTCCAATAGACTGAGGAAAATAACATTTGCTATTCTACAACAACTTCAACTTTATTTGTTTAAAGTGCCAAATCACAACAAATGTTGTCCCAAGGCACTTTACAAACAATTACAGTATATAAAATAAACAAGATACATCACACAAAACAGGAAAAAAGCCCCCTGCCCTTATAGACCCTCACACCAGCTGAGGAACAACTCCCAAAAAAAACCAGACAGGGAAAAAAGGAAGAAATCCTGGGTGATCAATAAAGGCTACTCACTATACAAAGGCTCTGATGTTCTGATGTATACTTTACGGGTTTTGCCTATTAGGCTATATGCTAAAGTTGACTAAATTGGTATTTTCTCTTTACAATTTCGAATTTTACTGTTTGTTAAGATCATTTGTTACAATACAATGATCACAAATCAGTTTAAGTACTGGATAAATGTAAATATTTGTGTATGCCATGTGTATACCTATAATAGGTGGATAGGGATCTACCAGAGGAGTGCTGGTAGGTCCTGGGCAATACCATAAAAATAAAAGTAATAAAAAGTAGAGATGTAACTCTATTTCAAGATGCAAATCACTGGGCTATGGTGAGAATAGTATAGGTATTGAGTCAGACAGTATACGATATGTTATATGTTAATGAAAGTTAAAGTAAGATATCCAGTTTAAATAGACATATATACATATAATTCGTGAGTGAGTTTTCAATCTAGGTAGATCACTTCAATAAGGCTTGAAAAGTAGCTCAGAAGACAAAATAGTTTGGACACCCCTGGTTCATACTTATCTGGATAATATCAGAAAGTTAAAATCTCCAAGGCAGATATGGAGATTGGATTCTGTTTCACGTTATTTTGATGGAAATTCTAGATTTGTCTAACTCCAAAAAAATACTTTGTCCCCAAGCACTGCGTTACTGTAAACGACCAGTAGGATGTATGAAACGTTAAACCAAACCGTGAAGCGGAGATAAACAGTGTGAATAACGACCAGTGAATTAAGTGGAGTCGGTGTTTAGAACGCGATAAAACATTAGTCCCGTTTCTATAACAACTTCCTGTCCAACCGCATGGCAAAAATAACAAAGGTTAACAAATAATAGACATCGACAGAGCATCTTGTTAGCAGCAAAGCTAAGTTTTTACCTGCTGACGGAGCTGTCACATCCAGCTGCCCTTCAGCCACCAGCCGCTTCACGATGCGCAATTTCGGCCAAAAAATGGTCCTTTCACACGAGAAATGGTAGATGTTATTAGAAAACGCGCTTTAATGGTGGGTTCTATTTTCTCCACTTCAGCAGGCTGATTTCTTTTCTTCTCTCTGTCCGTTTACGAGTGAAAGCGCCCTATAAGTGCTCTCACTCGATAACTTCTTTTTAAAAGCTCAGGGAGAAGCAACAAGCGATTTTGACAGTTCCACAGACTGTTGAACGAACCGTACGCGCGGGTGATTTACTCTACTTTACTAGTAATTTTATGTATATATTACCTAGAATTGTGTTGCTGTATGGTGCTTTCGTGACATATATGATTGTGTCGATGTAGTGTAATTCTAAACGTTGAGCTCTAAAGGCAAGTAAACGTGGTTTTAACTCGATATACAATCCCGTCACCCCTGCGGTGACGTTGGTTCAGTCTCCAGGCTAAAGAGAGGGTAGGGAAGGTTTGTCTCTGCCTTGGAAACAACAGTGATTTTCGCTAGGTGGAAGACGTGCCCCCCGCTTTGTATAAACAATGTCGGACTGTTATCTGATTTTGACCTGTGATGGACATTGATTAATTATTCAGTCAATGCAAAGAAGACATATATAGAGAATTCATCCATTTACGCTATATCTGGGCTAACGAGCAACTCCAATTTCTTAAAAAAAATCTGGACATAAAACAGATCAAAATAAACTGACCGCATGTGATATGGTGGATAGTCTTTGTTATCAATCTCTTTTAGGCAATATAATTAAATTGGATTATGTTGCTTCCAATGTGGACTGCTGCACAGTGAGAACAAAAGTAATGGGCTTATATAATACTTTCAACCAGGTCCTTTAATTGAGATAAATAGAGAAAATTAAATATTACTACTACTGTCAGTTTTTCACTACTGTTTCTTTTACAAATTTCCTTCTCTTAAAATTCGCTTTTTAATCTAACGATGTTTTTTTGCAAAATGTATGTGGTGTCATATTGAAATAGCCAAAAATAGGTATTAAACCAAATGATTTATTAAGCCATATTTTTTTTTCTTTAATTTTTTTTACATCCCATGCCTAAGATATGTGCATATTTTTATGTAAACCATTTTCCTTAAAAAATATGTCTAGAAGATTCATCAAAAATCCTTTTATCACAGCATAAAAATTGATTTCTGATTGATTGATTGATTACACTAAATAAATCAGTTACATGTTTCTGGTATATTTCAGACTTGTGTACAGCTTTTAAAACATTTCAAGACATTTTTATTTAAAAAAAAAAAGCCTATATTTACTTATGTATCACCACTTTAATTTGGATGTTTTGTTTTTTATTTTGTTCTAACATCACTGGTTTCAATTTTACCAAATGTCCTTGTTGCACCTTGAGATGTTGTTCCCTAGCAGTTAGGGAAGCAGACAAGGCCTCAGGTACAGATCCACCAACTGCCAGGTTGACACTGAAGTGCTTTGAGCTCGTGGTTGGGTGGCTCTGTATTTGGGTAGCAGTTGCGCAGACTTCTGCCCCTGTGACTAAGTAACACACGGCTGCAGAATAAATAAACCTGTGTCTGACGTAGACACTTAACCTAAGCAGCTTATTTTATGAGAAGAACAAACATTAGTTAAAGTGTACTGTAAAATAAATAGTATTGTCATAAAAATCATGAAAGCAAAAAAGAAAGAGGTCTCATTTCAGCCTGTCACACACTTCATATGAATGATAATTTACCACCTGATGTTCCTCAGAGGAGCCTACACATCTTCAGCAATTTGCAACGTAATTGCCCACAGCTGCTTGGTTTTAGCAGCCAGTGACACAGAGAGACCTGTTGTTAACAAAAAGAGCGTAACAAGTCAACGTTACTGACCATGTTGTGTCCTGCCCTATCAGGGTCGGGGCTGACGTCTGCAGCAGATCAGCAGCAGTAGCAGCAACAAAATGTGACACTGAATTAAGGCATCTATGTTAGTGTTAATAGTGTTAGTTGTCAATGGGTTGTCAATGTTGTTGTTATTTAATCTTTTCCACCAGAGAGAAGTGATGTGCAGGGATATATCAGTTGTATGAATGCCTTAACAGGAAGTTTTTGCATTGATAGTTTTTAGGACTCATTAAAGTTTAGAGGAGTGAAAATCAACCCACTAGGTGGCAGCAGGGTAACCAAATTATTAATTTGCTCATATCCACAATTGCCACCCAAGTCACACTCCTCTATACATTGAGCCTTCCTGTGGGCGGTGAGTCCACTGGATGTTTTGTGGGTTGGAACAGTGCAATGTTCAGAGCACCTCAGTGGCAACCTGGCAGCTGAAATGAACCTTTGCAGATCCAATTTTACTTCTTTTATCGCTGATCCACCACTGTCGCCACAACCAAATTATGTGACATTTATTTAAACTGGCTTTTACGTGCAAAAACCATCTATCTTTTCTTTCTATCTTTCTTAACCAGGGGTGTCCACACCTTTTTGTGTTGCAAGCTACTTTTCAAATGACGAGGCTGGAGGGAACTACCTCATAACTCTAACTATATTTATCTATACACACTGGATCTCTGTCTTCATTATGTCATACACAGTGTTGGGACTTACGCGTAGTTGTTTCTATTTAATGACGTCTCTACTGCTTCTCTTCGCCTGGAAGGAGATCCTATGGCAGCAGTGTCTGGCTGCTTATTATTGTGTGTGGTTACTCTTACAGTCATGGTGTGAAACTATGTGAAACTCGTTCACTGTGTAAATCATTACGTTGACAAGGAATGATGGTTGGTTGACATAGTTTCATACTAAGCCATCAGAAAGAGACCTGGGCGGGTCTTCTTGCCTTAAAGTGAAATAAACACACGTGAGGCGGTACAAGCAGTACACACCCACAAGCAAGACGACGGCAAGTTGCAAGTTGAGGTTTCTATAATATAATATTATTATATGTAATATTTGTTTTTATTGCACTGTTATGTACAGCGAACGTATAAATTATTTCCAGACTCTAATTGCAGCCCTGCTGCCTGCAGCTTCACTCTCTTACAACCACACAGCTCTAACCACGCCTCCCCACGCTTGGAAACATTAACCCTATAACTGCTGTATAAAACCTTATAACCATTACAGTCCCACTAGATTTCATCATGATAGTTGCTACATAGCACAACACTTAACTGTTTAACCCTTTATAGGGCACTCATTGTTTTCAATATTTTCAAAATATTCCATTGTCTTGGAGAAAATCAAGGAAACAAAGTTACACATTAGATCAGTTTTAGAACATAACTGCTGATACAGACTCCTTCAACCAATCAGCAGGTACACTCCAGGTACCTGCTGATTGGTTGAATGACATAGTCAGGTGATCTGTGATGTTGGGTGATCTCTTCTGAATGGAGGTAGAGGAAGGGGGCCATTTGTAAAGGGTGCCAAAATTACCAACAACAGCCACTTGCCCTATGAAGGGTTAATGTTTTTTTTTTTTTTTTTTAGTAGAGTAAAGTAACTAGTTAATTTTATAATTTGGTAACTAGTAGCGTAACTAGTTACTTTTTCAGAGAAGTAACTAGTAAAGTAACAAGTTATTTTTAAAGTAACTTGTCCAACACTGGTTATATATGTTATACTGTCTGATTCAATACCTCTATTATTCTCACTTTAGCCCATTGATAGAAAATAGATTTTATTACTATAATTGTTTTTTTTAGTGCTCAGGATCTACCAGAACCTTTGAAGATCTTAGATACCGATGTAGATATTTCTACAGTATCTATAATTTTTTAAAACAATGCAAAGACATCTAAAAAATGCATTCTATAACATTTGAAAAGTGAGGTTTAGATATCCGACTTTTGAAACCTGTTACTGTGTCCACATTAATTCATGATAGCTTCTGAATAAAGTGTAGATTGAGTGCATTATGCTTAAATAGATGCAGGTGTAATGGACTGAAGCTAAATGAAAAAAAAAAAACTTTTTTGTCATTGGATAAATTACTCAACACTGAGTAATCAGTTACATCAGGAGTTAGATTCCCAGGTGGTCGGAATCTGATCTTTAAAACTGACATGCAAAAAAACCCTAAGACCAGAATGTGGATTGGGGAGAGATTTTCTCCATTTTATGATAATTTAAGATCAATCAATTCAATTAAATCAGAATAAAAATATATTACATTGCTGATGTCGACTGAAATACTAAAGTATTTAAAGATAACAGTCAGACATCATCTCATATAGGGAATTATTGACTTTAGGCAGCAGGCAAAGTTAGAAGGAAGGACAGAAGAAAGGACATCGAGTTATAAATAGGTAAACAGGCAGAATCAATAGATTGTGGCATTTTAATTTCTTGTAAAGCATTTAGATAATGGGCTTGTTGACGAAGACGTTTAGCATATTCTTGTTCCTGAACTAAAATACAAACCTAAAATTTAAAAAAATACTGGTTTAAGTTTTTTGAAAAACAGGGCAATACACATCCACAATAAATCAATGAAAATATATATTTTTTAAATTGATATGCCTGTCCTTTTTTCTGTGATTTTGTACTAACTGAGTTTTTTTTTTATGCCTAATGTGAAAAAAACACAGAAACAGTGTTGAAAACCTGTTAATGAGCATGGCAGGTGTTCGCTTTGGCTTGTTAGAGTTTTTTTTTATGCAATGTATTCATTTTCAGCTGCTTTTCTGGGAAAGTGCCTCATTGTGTTTAGCTAAGAATTTGATACAAGGACAAATTCCACAGAAAGAATACATTAACCTAAAGATTCAAATCACTCTTCATGAAATGAGTTTTTCACCCTTATGTTTAAAAAACTCAAGATCTTATCTTGGTAATAGGCAATCTTGACTGACAGTAAGACAGGTCTTTCCATTTGTTAACTGAATTTGTTGCTACTGCATTAGAAATGTTTTTTTCTGTTAGTTTCTGGTTTTGCAGAATGAAAAAATCATAAAAATATGCGCAGACTGGCTATGAAAATAACACAAATCTCTCTGCTTTTAAAAGCATAAAAGCTCCATTAAAAAATGGAAACACTCTTTTCCATAGCCTGTGCTGGAGTGAATTATATATTATGTCGTATTTCTACTGAGATTATGATGGCACTTTTTACTTGCCAGTGTGTGGGTGTGTGTGTGTGTGTGTGTGTGTGTGTGTGTGTGTGTGTGTGTGTGTGTGTGTGTGTGTGTGAGACGAATGCCGGCAGCAGAAGCAGCATTTTTTACAAATGCCTCCTCTGCATTAGAATCAATACATTAGGCCCTTGGGGAGCGTTTGTTTTTCATAATCACTTACATCTGAAAAGAAATAAACAGAACACATTTTTTTACTGCTCTGTACTGAACTGTTCTTGTTCCACTGTTTATACCGGGAAAACATGAAAAGAGATGATATTCAATAATGTCCATTGAGTTGATTAGCTGTGTCACATAACTTATGTGTGGATGAACAGACTAGAAACTTTTATAATTAGACTTTAGTGTCTTTATTCCTCTATTCAGAGAAACCAGACTGATCTCAAACAAGGTCATAAGTTTAAAAAACTTAATGTACCTGTAACCATACACTTCTTATATATATATATATATATATATATATATATATATTAAGTTTTTTATTTTATGGAAAGATGAAAATAGTTATTTTCTAAGTTCATTTATTTTATACTGGAGAGCAGTAATGTCCTAATAAAAAATATTTTGTCAAAGCCTGCTCACTTTCTGTTTACTTGGCTGTGTAAACAGTTAATGGTGGTTGCCTAGTTGTTAAGGAAGTGGACCTGGGTCTGCCTGGCTTGGGTAATCCACCAGCTGCCAGGTTGCTCTGAACATAGAACCGACTGCTACGCCTGCAACCCAGTTAAGGATAAGAGGATGGAGATAAAATAATTTTAGTACATTCTTTTAATCTGACCACCTTTGCCCGGAGTCAAATTTTTTCTTCTGTGTTAAAGACATCGACGACTGATTATATTTTACTGTATGTAAGCTGCACAGAAGCTAAAAAAGTAAAAAAAAAATAATAAAAGGTCAACCTTGATTTTTTGGACAATGTCACAGATCAGTTTTTAACAGTTTCTGGACACAGGGTGAGATGGAAAATGTTGACTGGCTGTTTGGAGAGAGTTTATGTCATGTGTAATTCATATTCCTGTGAGTTGTTAAACAAATGGGACAAAAAATAGATCCATAAAGTGTGGAGATGATTGATTCGGGTCTGCTAAAGAGCAGGGTTAGTGGAAAACATTCATTAGTCAGTGTCTCCGGGACACAGGTGTGTGTGTGTGTAAAAACCGTGACTTTTATTTATCTTTATACCACATATTTTCATTAATATGATATCAATCATAATCACTGACCTTGAGTATTATTTTTATTAATCTGAAAATTATGGTTATTATATGGCAGTGTTAATACGACAGAGACTGAAATCTAATATGAAGATGTTGACGAATGTTTCTCGTAGAGGTTTCATGTGAATGTCAATATTATGTGATGTGATTGTGAATATCAATATTATTTTTAAATACCAATTGTAAGTTCTTTTTTGATGAAACTAAATACAATATATTTTAATTTTAGTGATATTTTCATCATTTTTTTTATTTTCGTATTATTTACACAAGCACAACTTCTTATTCCCTATTGTTATTAAATTATAATTATTAAACGATTTGATTACCATGACACTACTTTTTTTTTCACATCAACCTTTCCTTGCATTAGTAACTAAAAATCATATGAGATAAAAAAAGGATCTAAAATGTCAAATTTGTGACTTTTCTGTGAGGGAAACATCAGTAATATCTCTGAGAAAATTTAATCCTGGAAAGTAGATAAAAAATGGAAAATTACCATGACAACAGCGATGATGTCACTCCATGGTTGCCAGTGGCAACAGGACTAGAAGCCATGTGTTCTGCTCTCCATCAGCAGAGATTGAAATAAACCTTCTGAGCTATTAGCTGCCATTCAAATGGAAGTGGCTCCTTCCCTGAAACCTCAGGAATCGATGTGGCATCGGCAGCCTACCCCAGCGTGAACCAATGTGCCTTCGAATAAAGTAAAGGAATGTATATTATTCATGAGACCAGGGTTTCAAAGCAGGCCACGGCTCAGTCCAGACTCCTGTTAATGGTTGAGCAGCTCTTCAACGGAGCAAAATCAAACCTTCAATCCAAATTTGCTGCTCACTCAGCCTCGGGACTCAGACGCCTTTGAAATATTCAATAATGCATTAAGAGTCACAGAGAAGTTGGCTAATTATGTTTAGACATACAACCAAACACGCATGCAAGTGCAAGGACACACAAATAGAGAGAGAGGAAAGAAAGAGCTGTCGGATTATCCATTAACAATCTCCACATGATTATATTTTATTATTATATTGAATCATGCTGAATTCCTCTGGGAAAGCTGTTGGTCTGGAGATATTTCAATCCTTAAATGTTGAAATGTAATTTAACTTTCATCACATCAATATTCAGGAAAGGATCACAAAGATCACATCAAGAATCTAAACCAGAATTATCATTTTTATTCATTCTTCCATCATACATTCATCTTTGCCAACTTAAACGTTATTGCTGTCTCAGGGGTAACAGTCTCCACAACTGCCACCCAAGTGACACTGCACCATACCGTGACCCCACTCTAGGTAGTGAGGCCACTGGTATTAATGATTGTTATGACAAGTATTATTGCTAACTTTTTGCTATGCACCATGACAATAAAGGCCATGATGATTCTAATTGTTGTTTTTGTTGTTGTTGTTGTTGTTGGTGTTGTTGTTGTGACCTTGCAGCTGGTAGATTTGTACATTAATCCTTCGGGGCCAAGTCCACTTCCTTAACCACCATCACTGCTTTCCTTACAGCAGTCTTTAGGCCAATTCAGTCTTTTGGAAATATATATTTGACATTATTATATATATTTGACAGGGCCAGTGGTGGCCTCTTGGTTAAGGAACCGTACTTGGATCTGGAGTGTTCCATGTTCCAATCCACCAAAGTTACCACTGAGTTCCACTGAGATGGCACCCTCTCCACTCACGGCTCCCCGGGTGCTCAAAGCTAGCAATTGTTCATTATGGTGATGGGGTAAATGGAGAGGTCACACTTGATTGTATGCAGTGGTGTGGATCACACTGACAAAGAGTTTGCTATCCTTCCTTCCTTATTTTAACTTTGTTTGTTTTGAAAACCTGGAGAATATGACCTGCATTGCATTATTGATTATCTTTTTAATATTTTTTATTACTCTCCCTAGCTAATTAGCCACTTGTATCCAGAAATTAGTTCTGTTTCGTAACTTCTAGGTTTTAACCTGCCTAGTGGTTAAGGAACCTGTCTTGGGTCCTCAAGGCTTCAGGTTCAAGGCCACCAGCTGCCACACACATAAAGTCAAGTGGACTCACAACCTACAGGAAGGCTCACAGTATGGAACAGTGTGATTTGGGTGTCAGTCGTGGAGACTGCACTTGCACCTAGCAATAGTTAAGAGGATAAAGACGAACGAAGGAATGAACGTTTTTACCTTTGACATAACTTTCATCAAGCTTTTGTTGTTTATCCATAATTTTATTTTGACAATTTACTTTTCCTTTGCTGTTGTCTGCTTTATTTTTGCCATGCTCTTCAATGCTGTCAGGGGTACACCACTGCAAGGGTTCTCTTCTATTCTCTCTCTCTCTGGTGCTTGATGCTGTGGTCCTGTGGAGGCGGAGTGTGAAGGCCAGGCTGAGGCTGGAGCACTTCTTCCACAGGCTCGCAAATACCAATGATGTGTTTGTACAATTGTGGGCTCATGATGATATATTGTGCCATGTCTCTGGCGGTGAACTGCGGTTCGCTCAGTTCCTAATTTGACTTGTTGTCTATCTTGACCTTTTTGATGAAAGTGTCTTGGATTCATGTCAGTAGAGCGTGCGACAGCCACACTGGTTGTTTTTTTATGCTGCTGACTGGATGACCTCTGTTTTTTCCTGGATTGTGTTAATAAAGTACCATATTTAAAATCTAAAATCTCTGCCTCCCTCACACATACACACAGAGAGAGAGAGAGAGAGAGAGAGAGAGACAGAGAGAGAGAGAGAGAGAGAGAGAGAGAGAGAGAGAGAGAGAGAGAGAGAGAGAGAGAGAGAGAGAGAGAATCAGCAGCAGTTATTACATTATTGTATCCTTGGTGATTTATTTTGGTGTCTGATCTGCTGTGGTGATGTATTTCAGGATGTGTGTAGGCGGATGATCTGTGAGTGTGTGTCGTTGTGAACGTTGAACGTGTGTTTGTGCCCGAGGCTAAATCAATTAAATGCACAGTAAAAACAGAGCCACACAATGAGCCTTGACCTTGGCTATAAAAACAACCCCCTAAATAGAACTACTATAGTGTCTGAATACACACTATAAATACATTTGAAAAAAAAAGAAATTCTATCCTTTTTAAAAATACCCTCACTGTGAGGGTAAACTGAGATTGCAGTACAATTTGACTATTTTATGTATACGTTTTTTAATTATTCATTTATACAATTATTAAAATTACTATTATTGGTGTGAGGGCCTCACAATTACAATTATGTTGTGAGGGCCTCACAATTACAATTATGTAATGAGGGCCTCACACCATAGTACAGAGCAAGCAGTCTTTCTACTATAGGCTACTATCGTTACCTAGGTGACCATATCAATTGACTTTGAAGATATAAAGAAATGTTATAAAAACTATACATTTGGATGATGTTTAAATAAAAGTTACATGTCCTAAAATTATATATTTTGGTGGCAGTGGTGGTCTAGCGATTAAAGCAGCAAAGATTCAGATTCCAAATTACCAGCTGCCAGGTTACCACTGAAGGGCTCTGAGCATAGCACTGTCCTGATTCTTCACCAACAGGAAGGCTGACAGTATGGGGCAGTGTGATTTTGGTGAAGGTGGTGGAGACTGCTGCCCCTGTGATGCGGCTATGGATGAGAGGATGAAGATGAATGAATGAATAAACTATACATTTTATGATTTATTTATCTTCAATAATCTATCAAAGAGAGAATAATAGATTTACAATAAAGATTTAAACATGCAGATACACGGCCATATATTTAAAATGTATTAATTTTACCATAAAAAAAACAACTTATTCAGAACATAATCCTACCAAATATGTGTCTTATTACTCTGGTCATTGTTTGTAAACATCCTTATAAATCCAGGCATTCTCGACTTGTCTATACTTTTATTTCAGACTCTTCCAGGCACAGGGACGATTTGGAGATTATTTAAAACGGATTATATCTTTTCTCTAGTTTCATTTGGATTAGGAAACTAGCTCATGTTGTTAACGCCATCTGCTGGCCTTTTTATTAACAAAATCGGCCCCCAAAGCAGACCTAACCAAACACCGAGGTCTTTACTTATTATTAAATTGTCTCTTATATTTCCTTCTTAAAAAAAACAACTGAGATTGCACTGAGGGTTAACCCTAACCCTAAACCTAACCCTAACCCTAACCCTTAACCCCTAACCCTAAACCTAACCCTAACCCTAACCCCTAACCCTAACCCTACAATTTGGCTATTTTATGTATACGTTTTTTAATTATTCAATTATACAATTATTACAATTACAATTATTCTATCCATTTCTACCACAGTTTTCTGCGTTTGATTTCAGATACAAACTATAAGATATTATAATAATAAATAACAAAGTCAAAACAGAAGAAAGATGGGTAT
Organism: Paraplagusia blochii; assembly: GCA_016785265.1. Lineage (NCBI taxonomy): Eukaryota > Metazoa > Chordata > Actinopteri > Pleuronectiformes > Cynoglossidae > Paraplagusia > Paraplagusia blochii. The sequence goes on along the minus strand of JAFBJS010000568.1, from coordinate 184,416 downwards.
GTATTGTTTATTTTGTATTATTTCGTTTGTTAATATTCAAAATATTTATATTTATATTTTTTCAATGTTCTTCTTCTTCTTCTTTCAGCTTATCACGTTTTTCAGGGGTTGCCACAGCGAGTCAACAATTTCCATCTCACCCTGTCCTCCGCATCCTCAACTCCAACTCCAACCACCTACATGTCCTCCCTCACCGCGTCCATAAATCTCCTCCTTGGCCTTCCTCTTCATCTCTTACCTGGTAGCTCCATGTCTAGCATTCTTCTTCCAATATAACCACTTTCCTCCTCTGAACATGTCCAAACCATCTTAATCTGGCTTCTCTAGCTTTTTCTCCAAACCTTCCTGTCTGTGTTGTCCCCCTGATTACCTCGTTCCTGATCCTGTCCATCCTTGTCACCCCCAAAGAGAATCTAAGCATCTTTAACTCTGCCACCTCCAGCTCTGCCTCGCGTCTTCTACCTATTTGTAATCTATACATCATGGCTGGTCTCGCAACTGTCCTGTAACCCTTTCCCTTCACCTTAGCTGACACTCTTCTATCACAGATCATTGCAGAGACCTTTTTTCCAGTTGTTCCATCCTGCCTGTACTCTATTCTTCACCTCTCTTCCACAGTCTTCACAGCTCTGAACAGTTGAGCCTAAGTATCTGAACTACTTCACCTTCTCCACCTCTGCTCCTTGTAATCTCACCACTCCACCACTGTTCCCCTTTTCATTCACACACATGTACTCGGTCTTGTTATGACTGACCTTCATTCCTCTTCTCTCCAGTGCAAACCTTCACCTCTCTAGGTTCTCTTCTAGCTGTTGCCTGCTCTCACTTCACAATATTATCTTTAAACATCATGGTCCATGGAGACTCCTGTCTGACCTCATCTGTCAATCTGTCCATCACCAGAGCAAACAAAAAGGGGCTCATGGCAAATCCTTGATGAAGTCCCACCTCCACCTTAAAGTCTTGAAGTATTTTTTTCAACGTTCGATGCCATATTATCCAACCAGTAGATGTCAGTGTTGTTCTGCAATTAGGGTCAGAGAAAAGACGGGGACGTCCTTCCTTCACTGAGACGTTTCCATGTCTAAGAGGAAGACTGTTTCCATAACGTCGAATTGTACTTGAAAGTGTTAAAATGGCATTTTGTTTCAACACGGGTGTAAACCGGAAACACTGAGGCCTAGATCAATTTCTAACCGATATAGGACGTTGGTACTTTTCTTCCTGAAGCTAATTATTAGCTGTTAATAATTATTGCTCATTGTGCTTAATATCCATTATTCGTATTGCTTTTCTTCCTTTCTTGTATTTTACTCTAGCTATGTTAGTGGCTAGTTACAGTAGCTGTTATGTTAAATAATAATAGGTACTATCACTTAGGCTAAATCTTCTCCTTAAGGATTATCTTATTTATTTTCCCCCTACATTTTGTTCTTAGCAGCAAACAGATATACATATTTTGTGCATTGTAAAAGCTAATAATCTGTTAACAAAAGTTAACTTTACTCATTTGATGAGCAGGTGATAATGAAAAAGCTACAATAAAAATGTTAAGTATAGATAGATAGAATGCCTTGGTAGTATCCTTTGGTGAATTATGGAAATAAGTGTTCCAATTGGCCATATTTATTACATGTAAAAAATTATCTTATTTAATACAGATTGCATAGATCATTGGATCTTAAATACAAATTGATTCAATACATTGATAGAGATGGGTATGGTGCTATCAGGTAAGAGACAAAAGGAAGGCCAAAGAGGAGAATGATGGATGCTGTGAGGGAGGACATGGAGTTAGTTGCAGTCAGAGTAGAAGATACAGAGAACAGGGGCTTATTACCAGGTCACAACTTCCACCCAAATCACACTGCTCCATACTGTGAGCCTTCCTGTTGGTCAGGACGGCGCTATGCTCAGCACACCTGGTGGATTAGAACCTGACACCTTGTAAATTCAAGTCTGGTTCCTTAGCTGCTAGGCCACCACTGCCACTGATGGACTATCCATCCATCAGTTTTCATTCACTTATCCCTTACCAGGTTGAGGGGGCAGCAGTCTCCAAAACTGGCACCAAAATAACATTGCACCATACTGTACCTTCCTGCAGGCGGTGAGCCCACTGGAATAAAGATATAATATTTATTTCCCCGCCTTTAAAGTTTAGTGCACAGTATTTGTACAAAATAAATAAATTATTACCTTAATCCATGAAACCTTACTGACTCTTAGCAGAGACTTGTAATAACTATCACACTGAAACATCCCGAGTACAGAGGTCCGATCTTGTGGAGGTGCGTCCACAGTCACTCATGCAAGTGCTCTGTGTTCTTGACCATAATTAACCCTCTTAATTAACAGAGAGAGATAAAACAGTTGCTAAAGTAGGAAGTGGATTTAATTAGCCTCGTCCTAGCCAAGTAGGTACACACACATACAGACAGAAAACAATTAGGCCTCTATTATCCTGGCTAATGGCTTCAGTGACTCTGAGCTTTTCTTATTAAGTCTATCAATAATACGCTGATTACATGCATCCACTAGTCTCTTTTATCGCCACACAAAAGGATGAGTGTGTGTCTCCGAGGTTTCAGGGGTGGGCCTCCTGCCTTCAGCCAGACCTTATCTGCTAAAGTAGACATTTCAATTGTTTGACTTGAGAAGTTGGAGGAAGCAGTGTCTTTATTTTCTAGGGTTTATCTCAGAAAGGCGGCTGCCGGCATCTTTCTCAGAGTCGGTGCTGCTGAGGGCTTTCTGTTTCACAGATAATTGACTGTGGAGTGAGTTGAGTCGACGCATAGGCCGCAGGGACGCTGGAGCGTTCCACTTGTCTGCTGCCAAACCCTGCTTGATTTTGATTAAATAAAACGCGTCCTCCTCTGCATTACTGAGACTACTGAGGTTTTTGTCTTATTGTCTAACATGTGAAGAGTTATTGTACTCTAAGCTGTTTGGACCTCTGTTGGAAAACAGATCCAGTTCATTAGAGCAACTTTTAGGGAGGTCTCTCTTGACACAAATGTCAAATCATCAAAAAAAAATCGTATCATCAAAACAAAAAACAAAGTTAGGATTCATTCCTGGCTTAACCTCAATCTTTTTCCTTCAACTACTCAAACTATTCTGAGACCTGGGAGATTGTGACCATCAGTTACTGGTACAGAACACAGTCATTAATCTTTATAAAGATTGACGTATGCATCTATTCAAGAATTTCTAAATAAGACTATTAATGTCAAAACTAAAGAAAATCTGATCTGGAGACGCAGCACAGAATCCGTTGTTGGGTTACAGAGGCAGCAATCTCCTGCTGCCACCCAAATCAAACTGCACCATACTGTACTGCAAGTCTTTCAGTAGGTGGTGAGCCCAAAGGAAGTTATATGGGTTTGGGATGGAGCTATGCTCAGAGCACCTCAGAGGCAACCTGAAAGTTGGTGGATTTGAACCTGAAGCCTAGGTCTGCTTCCTTAACCACTGGGCCACCACTGACGGATGCCCCCAATCATTTGATGCCAACTGACATTAAAATTGTATGAATTTTAGCCCTCTAAAACAATTGTAAAAGAAAATCAAGTTGTCTTCACCAATGACTAGTGATTGGCCAATTAGTCTCATATGCAACTAATGGAAGGAGTTGATTCAACCAGGCTACCCAGCAGGAACCATGTGAAACTTGGGCCTGGTGCTTTTCAAGCAGCACATCTCAGCAAGCAGACGCCTGCATTACTGATAGCGCCATATAGTTTGTTAAAACAATGAAATGACAATAAAATAGTCAAAAAACAAAAATGGTGTATATTCAGAAATACATGAACAGCAAATGCCCATCCTAATATATAATCATATCATATATGATACTGAATCTGCAGTGACATGGCCCAACATAGAAGGGCTAAAACCTCAGGTCAGGACTCAGCCGTTCACTTACACTTAAAGGCCACCAACCACTCTTTTAAGGATCAAGATGTTCAAAACTTGGCCAAAGAAGACAGATGGTTTGAGAGAGGTGTTAAAGAAGCCATTTTTGTCAACCTGGAAAAATCATCCCTCAACAGAGGTGGTGGTTTGAGACATAACCTCTCACCCACCTACAAAGCCCTTTTGGGAACAATGTCCAAAAGATTCCACTCTCATCAACTAGTTTCGCATATTAACAAACCGTGTGACCAAAACCACTCCAACAATGACGGTAACAACCCATCAATACCCAACAATTAGTATCACACTTCACAGGTATCCCCAGGTCTACCCAACAGGAGGGACTTGAAACACCCCATGCTCCTCACTCACAGGATATAACTTCTGTTACTCCCCACTAATAGTTAGAACTGAAGAAGCCTCTGGATGAGAGGTGATATGTTTTCCAAAAAACTGAATGTCCAGTTGCCTAACTAAACTCTTTTACCTTGACCATGACCTGGATGACTGAGAACCTGCATCGACATGTTCTGTAAAGCTTTTGTTAAAATTTAAGAATAATTTTCATATATATATTAAATTACAATCAAGACAGGTTCCCTTAAAAAAATCTGGTTCTTTTCTGTTCATCCTCATTTTAAGGTGGGTGTAAATCTGACTTTGCATGTGTGTGTATGTGTGTGTGTTTGTGGTATTCATCATTCTTTCTCCAATAAAAACAGACAGGCGTCTGTCACACACACAGGAAAGCAGCAGGCCTGTGCTTTGACCTTCACTCTCTTCCTGTTGTAGCAGACATTGGTTTCCATCCCAGAGGATGAGGAGGGAGGAAGGCCTTGGCCTGACCTGCGGAGCCACACCTTCACCTTCTCTTACCCCCATCCTTGCGCCCCGACCTTCGGCTCTCCATCTTTCAACATCCCTGATGTTGCCTCTGATCTTTTGCTGTTCTATTGTGAGATATGTTGTTTTTTTCTCATTGTATGCCCCCAGATGGGGCCTACTGTGGAGCGGACAGACAGAATCACACCCGCTGCTTCATGTGACCTTTGACCGTTAACAAAAACAGATCTATGGAATTATGACAATTTAGCAACAATGAGGTAAGTTCAGGGAAGCTGCACAGGATGAAAACATTTTTGTCATGATTCATCCGTTTTATCAGTTTTTGGGGCTTTTTTGTCTGGTGTGTTCAATGGTTTTCCTGTCACTTTTGTAATGTTCATTTAATGTATAAATAATGCTGTGAGTCAGCGTCAGCCTGGCAATAATGGCTCATCATTCAATACATAACAATTAACTTTAGCATGATTTAAAGCTTTTCATAAAAGTTTCAACTAATCCCAGAATGCATTACATAATCTGTAAGTCAATCACACTCTTACAGCTGTATTATCTTCAAACCTTGCTTTTTTCAAATTAAACTTGTTAAACTTCACTGCGTGTTCAAGATCCACCGAGGGATTGATGTTGACTCTGTGACTGTAGATATGGCAGATATCGGTCCACATTGATCCATCCATCCATTCATCCATCCATCCATCCATTCCTCCAGCCATACATCAATCAATCAATTCCTTCATCCATCCATCCATCCGTCCATCAATCCCTTTATCCATCATCCATCCATCCATCCATCAATTCCTCCATTCATTAATCTATCCATCCTCCACTTATCCATCTATTCATCCATACCTCTTTCCATTCATTCCTCCATTATTCCTCCATCCATCGATCCATCCATCCTGCATCCATCCATCAATCCATCTACTCTTCCATCCATCCATTCCTCTATTCATCCAGCAATTCTTTAATCCATCCATCCATCCATCATCCATCCTCCACTTATCCATCCATGCATCATCCATCCATCAATGACTCCATTAATTCCTCCATCCATCATCCATCCATCCATCCATCCATCCATCCATCCATCCATCCATCCATCCATCAATTTTTTCCATGGATCCATCCATCCATTCCTCCATCCCCCCATCCATCCATCCATCACTTTTTTTGCTTATCCTTTACCAGGTTTGGGGGTCAGCAGTCATCAGAACCTCAACCACTCTAACTGGGATTTGATCACAACCAGGAGGTGAACTGTTATGTTCCTCTGGGCCAAAGCATATCTACATTGGTCTACAGCTGCCTATTTCTGTTGAATGACACCCTTATTATGAACGCACTGGAAGACGCAGATATCAATGGCAAGTACCAGTGAATACTGAAGTAATGTTCCTCTCAGGACTTTTGTGCCATGATGCCAAGATGAGTCATCTTCAACCTCAAGTTTCTTTGTGCAAATGCTGTTTATGCGCAAAACCGACATGATAATGGAGGTGCAAGACAAGTCTAACTGACAATAACACTGCTCATGTCATATTAACACATGCTAAACTTAAACCACAACAGAAAGTTGAAGGATAGGTTCCTTCACCTAAACCTTCTTAATCCCAAAGCTGTGGTTTTCATTCTTTCCAGTGAACTTATTCCAAACCTGCATTCTTCTTAACCACATGCAGATGTCTCACATTTGCCAAATGCAACAACACGTCAGAATGACTTTTTTTTAAAAAAGTGCTATTCCTTAGACCTGTGTTCCCATGACTCCTCATCAGCTGTGCCAACAGCACTGCAGCACATCCAGACAAATAAATCACCGCACTAGGAAGCATCTGCACCAGTGAAGCTGACGCGGATGTGAGTTTTTTTTTTCCTCTGCAAAACAGATGTTTTACCTCACATGTGGGTATTTTTTTTTCCCTAAACAGACAATGGAATGAAAATGTTGTGGTGTGTGTGGTGTTTGATGTGGATGCTGAGACACGTGAGAGAGAAAAACAAGGACATGGACAAAAGCCTTGCAAAACTTGAGAAACACACTTTTTTCTTTCTTATTTATGAATTCCCACAAACACATATTTGTCCTACAGACCATGACCATTAATCCTGATTGGCAGCGTAAAAGTGGATGAGCACGCAGCTCATGAAAACACACACATGCGCTCTTTTATCATTCAAAGTGCAGGAGAGCTATCAACCTGAATAAATAAATCCCTGTCTTATCTCAAGACACAAACCTGGCTAAGCGTTCCCACAGACTCAGGATGGAGGAAGCTATCAGCACCTCTATTTTGGTTTGCCTTTGCCTCATACAGAGACAGAATCCTGTTTTTCTCTCCAATCCATCCTCCTGGTTTTTGAATCCCCGGAGAGTTGTTTTCCTCCCATGTGTGTGATACGTGTGTCTGGTGTGTGTGTGTCCTGACCATGTAATCCATACATGATCCCTCTCTCCCTGTTATCTTTGCTGACAGGTCCTTAATCTTTCGACAGTTGATAAATCTACGTTGCAGAAATTTCTCACGTTTTTCCACCTCTTTTATACTCAAATTGTCTGTGAGGTATTCTCACCCCAACATCGTCAACTTCCCATAACCCAACAACTACTTCCAGTGAGCTGGAGCACATATAGATTATGGAAAGATCATTTTAAGCCCTATAATTTCTAGCCCTAATAGTCAACTTGGTTTGGTGCAACTCCGAATGGAGTCAACAGGTTATCAGCACTGACAGCATTTTTAGGTTGCAATAAAGCAATTTCCTTAATTTTACTGAATCTGTTTACACTAAATTAACAATGAATTTACCTTATAAAACCAGTCAACTTGGAACATAAGAAATGTTTTTCATTGAGCGCCTCAACCATTCACCAGGCTGTTAACTGGAGGGGAAATGATACATTATCACTACATTTGGGACTAAATCAATGCATCCTTCTTCATCCACTTATCTATTACCGGGCAGCAGTCTCCAGGAACAGCTCAGAAATCACTCTTCACCGCAGCAGCCCTCCAGGAACATTCCTGCAGGTGGTGAGTCCACTGGAAGGAACCAACCACCTCAACTGGGATTAAATCTTGCCCAGTACGTGAACCCCGGAGTTCAACACCATGACACTGACTCTAGACTAAAGATCCATGTATCCAAGATATATTTTTGCATAAAGTAACATTTTACTTGATATTGATGCATATTCTGTCAATTGATGGCCAAAGATTTTGTTATGGCAAGGCATAATCAACTTCCACTATGAAATGTATTTAGCAAACAATTTTCCAATAGACTGAGGAAAATAACATTTGCTATTCTACAACAACTTTATTTGTTTAAAGTGCCAAATCACAACAACCGTTGTCCCAAGGCACTTTACAAACAATTATATAAAATAAACAAGATACATTACACTGCGTTCCAAAATATTATGCAACACGTGTTCAAGAGTCTTAAGGTAAGATTATTTATTTGTCAGTTTAAACTCATGGATGGTAATGTGTATCATCTCTGTTTATCACTGAAACCAATTGAAGACACCTGAGCTAATTAGTTTGGCAGGTAAGTCCAATTAAAGAGGAGACTACTAAAGAAGGTTGTTCCACATTATTAAGCAGACTATCATTTTCAATCAAGATGGGCAAGAAGAAGGATCTTTCAGCTGCTGAAAAGCAGGAAATAGTTCAATGTTCGGGTCGAGGAATGACAACAATCAAAATTGCCAAGAAACTTCATTGTGATCATCTCACTATCGAGAAGTATGTAGCTGATTAAGAGCACACGCGTGTGCGTGCTGATGAAGGAAAATTCAGGCCTCTTTCTAACAAATATGTCTGATAAAAGGAGCAACTGTAAAAATGCCCCATCACAGCAGCAGACAAGATTTTTAAACTTCTGGAGCCTCCAATGTGCCCCGGACAACAAGATGCAGGGTCCTCCAGGGGTTTGCAGTGGTGCTTAAGCCATCATTTCCACCTCCACTATCCACTGCACACAAGCAAAAAAGTCTCCAGTGGACCAGGAAATACCTGAATACTGACTTTAAAACTGTTCTGTTCACCGATGAATGTTGTGCAACCCATGATGGTCCAGATGGATAGTAGTAGTAGTTGGTTGGTTGACGGCCACCCCATGCAAACAAGGCTACAGCACCAATAAGGAGGTGGTGGAGTTATGTTTTGGGCTGGTATCATGGGAAGAGAGATTGTCGTCCCTTTCAGGATCTCTGACGGTGTGAAGATGACATCCACAACATATGTGAAGTTCCTCAAAGAACACTTCTGCCATGGTTCAAAAGGAAGAATCGAGCTTTTCGGAAGATATTTTTTATGCATGACAATGCACCATGCCATGCTGCAAGGAATACATCTGCATCTCTGGCTGCAATGGGCATCAAAGGAGACAAACCTATGGTGTGGCCCCCATCCTCCCCAGACCTCAACCCTATTGAGAACCTTTGGATCATCATCAAGAGAAGTGTTTATGATAGTGGGAGGCAGTTCACATCTCAACAACAGCTCTGGGAGGCTATTCTGTCCTCGTGCAAGGCTGTTCCAGCAGATACTATCCAAAAACTGACTAATTCAATGGATGAAGGACTTGAGAAGGTCCTTTTCAAGAAGGGGTCGTATGTTCAGACTTGACTTCACTTGTGATAATGTTTTGATTTAAATAGTGCTTGATTTCAGTTACATTTCAGTCAGGCATGACATGCTAATGTTTATTATTTCACACATAACCATTTCTTGTTCTTTATGACAATAAAATGTATGGAAACTCAATTGTGCGTTATAATTTGGAACATGCATTTTTTTTTTTTAAATTGTAATACTATTATTATAATTATTATTATTACAAATATTATTATTATTACAATTATTACTATTATTATAATACTATTATTATTGGGAAGAAAATATGATTTGCATAATAATTTGGAACGCAGTGTAAACAAAACCTGAAAAAGCCCCCAGCCCTTATAAACCCTCACACTGGTTGAGGAGCAACTCCCAAGAAAACCCAGACAGGGAAAAAAGAAAGAAATCTCAGGGTGATGGACAGTCACCCAGGACAGACAGGCGGGCACTAAGGAGAAAAACTAATTTAATTCATCAATTAAGGCTATTTACTATCAAAAGGCTCCTTAAAAGTCCTTGTAGAAATAATGCAGGTGAAGTCCTGGGTCAAGAAAGCAGGCCAAAGGGCCATAGGCCATAAGATAATCCATCTATCCTTTCTATTTTTTTGGCTTATCTGTTATCATGTAGTGAGGGCAGCAGTCTAGGTGGGGAAACGCAGACACCGCAGGGATTGATCCGTCAGGGTTCCTCCCATAACCATCTACAAAAACATTCTGCACTGTGCCAGCCTCCAACCCCACCTTTCTGCAGGTTGCGAGCCCACTGGAAGGAGCCAACCACACCAACCAAAATACCGGTACTATATAATCCAATGGCAAAAGGGCCAAAACAAAAATCTAAACTGGAAGAGAATGAAAAACACTACAATCACTTTGTCACCCAGAAAGATCAACTGTTTTTGTGTATGAGGACTCTTTGTCTAGAACAGTGGTTCCGAACCCCACCAGTTTCATCAGGGTGAGTCCGTGTGTCTTGACCTCGGCGGCGTCTTGACCTCCGCAGCAGAGGCTCCACCAAACCCCTGTGACCGACTCACCAAAACCCTAGGGCATTTAAAAAGGCATTTTGTGTATATTTAAATGCCAAATATTTAAGGTTGTGATATCAACTTTGTCCTGGATTTCAAAGCTTCAGGAGAAAAATCCCAGCACCACTTGTATTTTAAAGATTAACATTAAGATTACATTTCTTGTCATTGTGACGTTGTGATTTATACCACAATGCACAATGGAATTTGGCCATTGCACTTAACCCATCACCAAAGTGAGAGTGAGCAGCTTTTGAGCACCTAGGGAGCAGTGTGTGGGGATGATACCAATCTCAGGGCACCTCAGTGGTAACTAGGCGGAAGGGGCATTCGAACTAGGGGCCCTTAACCACTACGCCACCAACTGCCTCACTTAATCACAGCCTCTCACGTCTGTCTGTCTGTGTTTACACAACACCACTCGTCACTTGCACTTTTTTTTGTCTTGCAGCGGGAATCGTCGCATTATGATTTCATGTCAAAGGCACCAAGCAGAGCGTCTGGTGTTTATGTCAACTTCTGTCATCAGTACAACTGTGGGTGTCTGCCTGTCTGTGTGTGCGTGATCTCCAGGACGCACAGCAGTGCTGTGGAACACGCTTCATCTGCAGCAATAATATGGTAAAGGCAGCCAGACATTGGACATGAGAGGACTCTCCCTGTTGTCTTTTATTGGACACACCGCATTACATTTGATAGCCTCTGTAGGTACTTGTGTGTGTGAGCCTTTGGCAGTGGGGGGTGTAAAAAAGGCTGATTCAGGCCTATCTGCCACTTTCTTCAACTTCATACAGCCGTAACATCTGTGGGTGGTCACACATCCCAGCACTGATGTTATACAGGATAATGATGATGATGGTGTTGTTGATGTAACGGTCCGTGGTCCTAACAACAAGTGTTCATCTTGTCATGGTCTGCTCTCTTCTCATGTCATTCACACACATTCCCCAGTTTCTGACCATCCCATATCGTCGACTCCCTGGTAATCTCGTCAGCCTTCTGTCCCTGACCATGAGTTTGTCTTGTTCTTCCTGGTTCCTGTCTGTCCCGATCGCGAGGGGTTCGGTGATTCACCACTGCGACTTCCCGACCCCTCATCTGTCCTCAACTCTCCCCTCTCCCGTGTGTTGGCTTCCTAGACCTGCTGGACACCATTACTTGCTAATCTTTGTTTCTGGACAATAAACTGTTTCCAACTGACCTGCCAGAGTTTTGTGCAGCATTTGGGTCCCATACACACCAATTACAGTACAATCTGATGGGGCAGGCCTGACTGACAAGTGGGCCGGGCCAGGCCCACCCGGCCATGAGCAAACTAAGGGCCAGGGACCGGCGTGGCATCTTCAGCTTTGTTATCCGGTCCACCAAGCTTGCCTGAATTATATAATTGTGTAGCTGCCACTGAAGGCAGAATAAATAGATACATTAATTAAAAAATATTGGCATGTAAACATTGAATTAATAAAAACAGTAATAAATATATGAGTAATAAATGAATACAGTAGTTTAATATTAAAAGTAACATTTCATGTATTTCATATTTTTTCTGTTGTTGTCATGGGGTAATATATGTTCATCTAGAGTAGGAACCAAAGTTCTGCCGTTGCAAATTGCGGGGTGTTCCCTTTAAGCGCCACTCCCTGTGTTAGAACATTCTGGATAGAGCAAGCATGCATGCTAGACGCTTGTGCAGATGCTTGATGTCTGAACTACGTTTAAAGAAGATTAAACAAGTCGAAGTGTAAAGTTAACTAATTTCTTCTTGAGTGAAAGCGGCCAATGAGGTATGTTTTATTTGGGTTGTTGTAAAGATTTCTGTTAAGTCATGCCTCAATGTCGTCACGTTTGTATTCAGTCTTTATATGTACAGTGCCTTGCGAAAGTATTTGGCCCCCTTGAACTTTGTGACCTTTTGCCACATTTCAGGCTTCAAACATAAAGATATAAAACTGAAATTTTTTGTGAAGAATCAACAACAAGTGGGACACAATCATGAAGTGGAAATTTATTGGATATTTCAAACTTTTTTAACAAATAAAAAACTGAAAAATTGGGTTCAGCCCCTTTACTTTCAGTGCAGCAAACTCTCTCCAGAAGTTCAGTGAGGATCTCTGAATGATCCAATGTTGACCTAAATGACTAATGTAGGGTTTATTATTTGCTCTGCAATATGTTAATCATCAAAATAATAAGGATTCCTGCTTTGCTGTAAAAGAACTTAAATTCATAGTAATAATTTACTTTAACACATGAGGTCCTTCCAGCAAAAGACCCTGATGTTGGTCAAAGAATGTTCGAATGTAATAAAACTGGACTCCTTACAATGATCTTTTCCTTGTCAGATCTCAAAGTTGTAAACTAGGGTTAACCATCGGTGAGCTAAATGTCCAGACAGAGTTGTAAATTGGGGTCAATCATCTGTGAGTATAGGGCCAGAGATGCTGTTAAGGAAAGATGTTGTTTAAAGAAGTGTTGGTGGAGGGCACCACATTGATATAGTAAAGGGAGCCCAGATTGTAGGGAGTTTAGGTTTAGGGAGAGAACATTAACCATTACCCAAGAAGAAGATCCTGGATCATTGAGAAGGTCTGGAGAAGTTCACACTGACCTACTTATTAACCTTGGTAGAATCCTGTGTAAAAGTATTCACTTCTGCATTAGTTATACTACTCTTTGTAATCTGTGTACTACTTGTGTGACTACTTGCATCCAAACAATGATTGTTAATATGATAGAGACATATGTGCTAGATTGATGGATGTAAAGAATGTTCTACCAATGTGTATATGCGCCAAACGGACACTTCACCTGCTAGGTTGATGGTTTCATATTGTTATGTTGTTTCTTTTAATATATCCTGTTTAGTTACCTGTCATACTGTTTTTACCAATCTAAGTGTTTTCATTCTAAGATGTGGAAACTAATGCAGTTGCATTTGCATTAGTGAGGTCAGAGTAAGGACATGGGAGAAACTTTGTCTTAGATTGAGGAGTTCTGTTCCATCCAGCCAGACTGGACAGATAAGATAAGGGCTCTCTGATCTGGGAAGGAAGTTTCAGATCACTGAATCTACCACCTGTGACTTGATGTGTACCAGCCAATCAACCATCACCATAACACTTTGTATCCTGAGAACTTACTTTGTTTGTATTGTGGGAAACATGTGAGAGGTGTGTAACCTCCTGGCTGTGATGTAGGCAAAGGGGTATAAAAACTTACGTTCGGGGACGAGGAGTCAGTCAGTGCTCCTAGTAATGGGACCTGAGTAATCGGCAGGCAGCTAGGTAAAGCCCTGACTCCCAAGCTTGGTAACGTAATTTTCTCTTTGTTTTCTTGCTTAAACTCTGTAACTGTGATTACATTACTGATCAGATCATTAAACAACCTATCGCCGAATTCTGACGTTTTTATCTGTGGTTTGGAGAGAAACTTGAACACGTTCTACACTAATGATGATAAATGGAATCCACCTGTGTGTAAGCAAGTCTCCTTATAAATGCACCTGCACTGTGATAGTCTCAGAGGTCCGTTTAAAGCACAGAGAGCGTCATGAAGAACAAGGAACACACCAGGCAGGTCCGAGATACTGTTGTGGAGAAGTTTAAAGCTGGATTTGGAAGCTTTAAACATCCCAAGGAGCACTGTGCAAGCGATAATATTGAAATGGAAGGAGTATCAGACCACTGCAAATCTACCAAGACCTGGCCGTCCCACTAAACTTTCAACTCATACAAGGAGAAGACTGATCAGAGATGCAGCCAAGAGACCCATGATCACTCTGGATGAACTGCAGAGATCTACAGCTGAGGTGGGAGACTCTGTCCATAGGACAACAATCAGTCGTGTACTGCACAAATCTGGCCTTTATGGAAGAGTGGCAAGAAGAAAGCCATTTCTTAAAGATATCCATAAAAAGTGTCGTTTAAAGTTTGCCACAAACCACCTGGGAGACACACCAAATATGTGGAAGAAGGTGCTCTGGTCAGATGAAACCAAAATCAAACTTTTTGGCAACAATGCAAGACGTTATGTTTGGCGTAAAAGCAACACAGCTCATCACCCTCAACACACCATCCCCACTGTCAAACATGGTGGTGGCAGCATCATGGTTTGGGCCTGCTTTTCTTCAGCAGGGACAGGGAAGATGGTTAAAATTGATGGGAAGATGGACGGAGCCAAATACAGGACCATTCTGGAAGAAAACCTGATGGAGTCTGCAAAAGACCTGAGACTGGGACGGAGATTTGTCTTCCAACAAGACAATGATCCAAAACATAAAGCAAAATCTACAATGGAATGGTTCACAAAGAAACATATCCAGGTGTTAGAATAGCCAAGTCAAAGTCCAGACCTGAATCCAATCGAGAATCTTTGGAAAGATCGCTACAAAGTATTAACTTAACTTGCACGCCCAATTTTTCAGTTTTTTATTTGTTAAAAGTTTGAAATATCCAATAAATTTCGTTCCACTTCATGATTGTGTCCCACTTGTTTTAAAAAATTACCGTTTTATATCTTCATGTTTGAAGCCTGAAATGTGGCAAAAGGTCACAAAGTTCAACGGGGCCAAATACTTTCGCAAGGCACTGTATGTAATTTATTTTGTGTACATTTGTATGTTTTGTAAACAGTTCTCACAGCGAATTATTATGCTTAAAGCATGATTAAAAGTCTGTATGAAAAGAGCAACTTGGTTTCGTCATTCGACTCGAGAGGGAATTACAAATTGGTTTATATTATGATTAATCTACCTGCCTTACCCTAGTCCAGGGGTCGGCAACCTTTTACACCCAAAGAGCCATTTGGTACCATTTTCCATGTAAAAATAAACACTGGGAGCCGCAAACATTTTTTTGGTAACTAAAATGAAGATAACACAGTATTGGTTTTTGTTCTCTTTACCTTTATATAAACAACTGTAGTGTGTGGTTTTTTTTTTAATTCTTTTTTCTTTTTTGCAACATGGTTACCTCTCCCACAATCAGTTCTGTTCAGCCCACGTCAAAACTGTTCTGGTGCCGTTGGTATGAAGTTGACCAAAGTAGCTTTATCAATTGAACCATTTTCTGTAGATCTAATGGAGATGACAGAGAACTGGTCAGTGTATAGGACAGATGACCTCATTGTTGAGATCAGATAGATGTAAGTGTTTATCTGAATCTCATCTTTGTTCTTTTCATGACCAGATTTCACTGTAGTGACACAACCTCATTTCTAAACCTGCTGTTAGACACAAATATTGAACTCAATTTGATAATTATAAATTAACACCTATGGTCAACGTGATTATGGGTATGACGGTACTCTCCTTTATTGACGTTTTCTAAGACTGATTATAGTGCTGAGTCATGCCGTTCAGACACATTACAGACATTACAGATGCTCAGACATTTGCTCCGTGCTGGAAAAAAAAAAGTAAAGGTAATATTACTCAACACCCTGCATGCTCTTCCCTCCTTTGCTATGACGGTGGGAAGAAGAACGTTCGGTTCGGCAGTCTCCGTCTGCACGCTTCACAACTGCGCGTATCATGAAATCACTTCGCCCTCCTCCGGATGTTTTCACATCCTCGCTTCAAAACTGCGGGTAAATTGAACTTCTTCTGAACCACTGCGCACAATAATATACTTACATTAAATACATGCATTTAATAGATACAATTACGCTCGGTGTGGATTGGGAAAATAATTGTATTTTTGCAGCATAAGGACGAAAAGAGACGAATTGTGACGAATGTGATTTCAGAGCGATAAAATATTAAAAACTCAGAATTATATTCAAATTCAGAATTATATTCTTAAATGGACAAAATACAATTTAATTTTTAATAAAATACACATTGTTTTATTTTTTAAGTCACAGGGAGCCACAACCGAAGAATGAAAGAGCCACACGTGGCTCTGGAGCCACGGGTTGTCGACCCCTGCCCTAGTCCAAATGTGGCAACACAAAAAAATAGCCTACACCTCATCTATACAATTAATCATAACTGGTCACACAACCAACTTATTAACCATCTGTTTGGCACTTACTGTCCATGATTTCTTTTTCATTTCTGCACCGTTATCTTGGGTGAATGACACGAAGCCTTCCATCTGTAAAGACCAACCATAATCACTCCTCTGTGAAGCCCAGGGTCTGTGCAGACTTTTTTGTGTATCCTTATTTGTCAACCTGTCAGTAACTTTGATGAATGAAAAAATAGCTTTCATGTAACTCCAACTGTACTGTGAGTCCAATCCCTTTTGTCATTTTGGCCACACTCCACCTGTCATGCAGAGACAAGTGTAGTTGGTCTCACTCACCTTTGCCTAGATTCCCCTGCTGCAGTAGTAGTTTTTGTCTCAATGCTCCTTCATAGACTTCGCACTGTCTATGGTGACTTCGCAACACCATAAGTGCTCCCTTTCGGCTCTCAACAAGTAAACTTACTTTTTATTTTCTAGTTTCTTAATGAATGTTTTTTTTTACTTCACTAAGACAGCAGTTAACACCTCAGTGGAGTAGCAGTAAATTGAGAAGAGCCCAGAGTACACTTCAGGCCATGATCCACCATCAATTTCACCATTTTTAGTGTGAGGTATTACAACAAATCTTTGATTAAGAAAAATATTTTTTTCCTCCAAAAGTATCACAGCTGCCTCAAACTGTAATGATAGAGTCCATACAAAGTCTGATGGTGTCGTATGTAACGTACAGCTTTTTTTATTAGTCTCCGCTGTGTTGGGAGATGGAAAATTGGAGCAGAGGGGGGAAATCAGCATCATTCCTGCAGTAAACCAGTTCAACTGTCACCCCCACACACAGGAACAAACACCCCATTAAACCAAGGCCTTCACATATTACTGCAATAAAAGCCCCTGCTCCAGCCTTTATGGGCTTTTTAATTATGTCTATTCGTCTTCCTGTGCTTGTGCAACAGTTCACGATGAGCCCCATTTCAGGAACACACTCTGCCTTGGGCACAGAGCTGGAGGGGGTAAATTAAAGGCAAGAGAAAAATATGGCCCTGAGCTAAAATATGACTACTGTTCCTGGAATGTTTGACCTCACAGCCAGGAGCTAATGGCTTAGCTCTGCCTTGCTTTCTTCTCCCATTTCTGGGTTTGCTTTGTTTTACATGAGAATGAGAATAAAGAGAATATATTTCAGCACAGCAGTAATGTTGTGTATTTTAGATTAGCTCAGAGTTATGGCTGGTCTGGCAGGAGGATACAGAAAGTATCATCCAAACAAATAATTTGGGCAGAATTTAGTCCCACACTGTGGAACAGTGAAATTGTTTTTCCCTTCATTTTCTCTTTATGATGTGTGTATAGAACAGGGAACTAATTTATGTGGCAATGCATTTATATTATATTAAAGCAACAACAAAAAAAAACAAAAACAAATCCAACATTGTAAAGATGCAGTGGGGGAAAAAAAAGACAAAAAGTGCAGAATTCTAAGATTTAGCCAAATAAAGTCAATGTCAATTCCATTTTAGCCCAGCAATAGCTTAAAGTCAACCTTAAAGTGTCTTAACCAGCCCCTGCTGTAGTTTCATATCTTTTCCAAGAAAATACATTCGACCAAGTATGTTATTTAGAAATATTGATATAAGCCACACAAATATGGAATGTATTATGCCATTTGATTGATCTATGATCGTGGCCCAGATACATCAACAACAAGCTTATAAATATTAGTTTCTCTTTATTTCATGTAACAACCTTGTAATCAGTGGATTTGTCTTGTCTGTTGATGAACATGATGAACCCAACAACGAGCAGAAAGGTCACAGTCAATACCACAGCTTCTGTAGACAAGAGGACGAAAGATGGTGCAGAAGCTGAGAAGGAAAGAAAGGGCAAAACCTAAGGATTTGTAATTAGTTTCATACAGAATAAAAATAGTGATTTGTTGACTAACAATTGTAGGAAGTACTATCTACACAGTAATTAC
The DNA here is from genome assembly GCA_016785265.1 of Paraplagusia blochii. NCBI lineage: Eukaryota > Metazoa > Chordata > Actinopteri > Pleuronectiformes > Cynoglossidae > Paraplagusia > Paraplagusia blochii. Next base: position 166,050 of record JAFBJS010000568.1, on the reverse strand, counting down.
TCAGTGTTCATTTTATAAGGTACAACTATACCTATGTTGAAAAATGCATTTCATTATTGCAGTCAAAGTTATTATATAGAGTCTCAAAACCAGTGGTGGTTTTGAAACTGGACGGTGGTCAGTAGCTAGGCCAGGAAAGAGCCCAGTTTGGTCAATTGTCCATGGCTAGGTGAGTGCCTGTCTCTACATATACAGTAGAGACAGACACTCACATACATGCGTAGTATATGATCAAGTTAGACTTCAAACCAAAGGAGAAAGAATATACCACAAGGAAATAACACTATCCACATCTTTGACTCTTGTTAAAAAATGCTCTTGCAAATTTGTCACTTTAGCCCCAAGAGGCATTTCTCAAATGTCACCACCAACCTTTAAATCTTCAATATTTACATCACAAATGTTGCAATGCTGCATGAATGTAAGAGTTACCACACACACACACACAATGACAGGCAGCAACGCAGTTTTTCTCTCCTGAGTGAAGAGAAACTATGCATTTGGACCACATTCAATAATGGGTATTGAGTTCCTTTTCACCATAGAAACAATGATAATGTTACTGATTGGGGAAAAAAATTACGCGTCACTCCTAACACTGTTTATGCAGTATTCGCATTATATAGCTAACATAGTGTGTAAAGTCAATAAGTTCCGCTGAGTTAATTAATTGAGAAAGATAGATGAATAGTTTGGAGTAGCATGTTCTGTAAATCCTTGAGTTGTTCCAATCAGCAATTTAATTAAATTATAATTCAGAAAAAACATTTACATAAACTCAAAATATTTACGTTCCGCTATACTTGAATTCTTAAGTTTTGAAACTCAAAACATTGTGGCAAGTGATTGCCTTACTTTATTTGAGCCTTACTTTACTTACTTCTTAGAGTTTACAGTGCATAAATGTAACTTCAAGCAGGATGTATATTTAATCTAAAACCCTCACCAGATTATATCCTAGAAAATTATTTCTTAAATATGGTAAAACATGGGGATTAATTGTGGCAGTAGAAAGTATGGTGCTACCATACTAAGAAGACCAAAACATTTGCAAAAAGAAATATCAGATCAAAAGTGTGTTCAGTACAAAAATAAACTTAGTGAATAAAGTCACGATCTTCATGTTAGACATACAGATGCAAAAACAAGCAAACCAACCAAAAATATATCACTGTATCACATCGTTTCAAAGTGATACCTCCCCCCTTAACAAAATAATCCTATTTTGGCATTAATCTTATTTACTTTGGTCATTGTTGAAGACAGTTTTATTGTTCGGTTTAATCTGTCATTTTTCATTTCCTGTAAATTCTGAATTATGCCACAGCATGTTTAACTATACTTTATCTGCTACCAGTGTGTTTGGTTGTACATAAAATGTCCATCGATTCCCCTCATTTCCTTTTAAATACCTACCACTCATATGGTATTGAATTTTTGCATTTGCCTTTGCTCCATGGGTTAGAGAGGACTGCAGTTTAATTGTGTCATATGTCCTGGATATATGGTATATTTAACAAAAAAGTTGTTCTTGACCATTTATATAACTAGATAACTTTAGTCTGTTACCAGTACTACGTAACGTTCTTCACTTCTGTAATTCTCACAGAAAAATTACTACAGACAGAACATCCCCATCATCTTGACAGACCTGGTTCAACCTCCTCCTGCCTCAGGACAGGCAGATGAGACTGCTCTGGAGACTGCTCTGGAGAAAACTCTGTCTCCTCCGTCAGCAACACCTCGTCCTCCAGCAGGATGGGCCCCAGGACCAGTGTCTCCTCCCACTGCAGCTCTGCAGGAGGATCTTCCACAAAACTACAGCTTAGTCAAGTATTCATAACACAACTGGTTGGACAATTAAGGGGATTACAGGAAAATGAAACCCCCCATCTTGTATGCAGGGCTGCCTCAGTGCCAAATGAATGTAAATGAGTTCTTACATGGATGGACGCTCTGCTCCTCTAAAGCCTGGTGGCTGTGTTTGCTGGGAACAGTGTTTCTTTGTTTTCATGCACAGTCAGTGAAACATGGCATTTTTCTCTAAGGCCACCGGGGATACTACAAACCCCAGCTACTGCCCACATTTATTTGTGTTGTGTTTGTGTTCCACAGTACCAGCGTCTGCTGCCAGGCTCCTCTTCTGTCTCCTCTCCCTGCAGCTGCTCTCACAGCAGCCGCACACCTTATTGTCTCCACCTGATGCCACCCATCTGCCAAAACGGAAATAAAAAAAAAATCTGCTTAATGTTTTAGTCTAAATAAAAGTGAATGTTCACATAAACTCTGTGAAGTAATCCAGCCTTTAGTTAACAGGCCTGAAATATGTACAGTCAACTTTAAAGCAGAGTTTATTTTTGCCCAAATGGTAGCCCACCTGTTAGCCTCACTGAGGAAAGAACAGGCCTTGTGCTGCCAGTCAATTGGCCAAGACACAGTGGTAGCCTTCAGATGACATGTGATGTAGAGCTGTGACAATAAGAGTTGACAAATGTGGTTTGAATGAAACTGAGACAATAAAAGGAAGAAGCAGCAAGTTGAAAAAGAAGTTGTCAAGTCTACTTTTGCTACTTTTTACCACATTTTCTGGACATTTAGGTGCACTTAAAAGCCTATAATCTTCTTATAAACCTTCAGTGCACCCTGTGTGTGGATTCTGATTCTGTTTACAGACCTTGAATTACTTTTTCTCCACTGGGCTTGTCCCTTTTTCACAGGGTTGCCACAGTGAGTCAACAATTTCCATCTCACCCTGTTCTCTGTATCTTCTACTCTAACCCCAACTACCTCCATGGCCTACCTCACTCAGCAATCTCTTCTTTGTCTCCTACCTGGTAGTTCCATCTCTAAGATCATTCTTCTACCAATGTATCTACTGTCCCTTCACTGAACATGTCCAAACCATCTAAATCTGGCTTTTCTAGCTTTTTCTCTAAACCTTCCTGTCTGTGTTGTCTCTCTAATCACATAAACTCCTCCAACTCCTGCCTACTGTCTTCTACCTATTCCAATGTCTCTTATACATACATCATGCCTGGTCTCACAACTGTCCTATAAATATATAAACCTTTCCCTTCACTTTAGCTGACACTCTATTACAGATCACTCCTGACCCTTTTCTCCAAATGTTCCATCCTGCCTGTTCGCAGATTACAATGTCACTCATGCAACATTTATTTTTATTGATGATAAAGAATTAGATAGATTTGTGGAAAAAGAGTGAACTAGAAATGCAAGAGAATTGTTCTGTATTTTATTTGTTACAACTAAAACAGTGTTGAGTGTTATTTTGACTTCGTTGAATTTGGACTTATCCGACTATTAATGACCATTGACAGTTTGCCTTTTAATCCAGTACACTAAGTCCGGTCGAAAGAGCTTATTTTTTGTAAGACACTTTTGCAAAGTTTCTTTTGCTGTATTTTCCATTTTTTAATCAATATTTGATCACAGCAGACAAAACTGTACACAGACTGGCTGCACAGACTGTTTCTGAAAAAAAAAGAACTATAAATGGTGTGAACTCACTGAATTCTTGTGGTTGGCGTGGAATCTGAAAGCCTTCAGCAGGAGCTGCAGTTTATCCTCTTGGCTTTTCTGCATGAAGTAAGACTTGGATCCTGTCAGCTTAGCGTCAATAAAACACCTTATAGGGTAAAAATAAACACAGGTTAAACAGGGACAGGACTATGCAGTGCCGTATTTTCCAACATCCATCTCCATTATTATGACTTTTTGTTTTACAGAACAAAGAGAGTGTTTATGTTTCAATTCCTATCAGTGATTCATGGCCACTGGCTCACCCATGGTTGTTGATGATGTCGTATCTGGGATGGGAGTTGGGATCAGGATGGGCGGTGGCCACGCAGCTGTCCACAAAGACCCTGAGTGGGACGTGGTGACCCTGCAGGATGCCCACTTCTATGTGCATCAAGTTGTTGAGGAAGTAAACACTGGACGATCTCTGCTTCAGCCAGTCCTCTAATCAAATACAGGAACACGAGTCTTCAATCTGATTTTAAGCAAGATGACTGGTGCCCGAGCGAGAGATGCTGAGCGTCTGCGGGAAGAGTCCTCCTATAAAGACTTTAAATACATTTACCTGGATATAAAACCAAAAAACTGGGGCTGCTCTAACTGTAACTGAAACTCAGTCAGAACTTAAACAAAATTGTGCAAATTTAATCATGTTCTGTAGACTGGAGAAGGAGGAGCTACAGTAAGAGACAGAACTTTACGGACGACTGCATTTTTTTATATCCTCTTCATCAAAACACTGTTCACCTTTAAACAGACAAGGCACAAATGGTACAATTACCAGCTGTCGTTGAAAGCATTTGTCAAAGTGGCTGCTAGAAATGAAGGTTTCTCATCTCCAAACATTGCAAACACCATTCAAGAGAAGTTAGAACAATATCTAATCCTACACAATATAAACCCAGAATTACAGATTAAACTTTCCCTCACCTGTCATCAGATGCATGTAGAAGCCAAGTTTCTGCTCCACCACCAGGTCAGAGAAGAACTGTGTCCAGGTGGGACTGATGCCACTGCTGCTCACATACTGTTGCCTGTAAAGACAGAGAAGGCAAAACTAAGATAACATTAACAAAGTGGTGAAGTTTAAAACACAAAAAATGTAGTACAATGTTATTTTTTTTTTACTGATGTTGGTTTTAGAAGACTGGTCTTCACTGCATGCTGCCCCCTGAGTCCCCACCTGCACCCCTGCTCCGTGTCTCTCCATAAACCACGCACAGGATTATACAGGAAGATGTTATTTCCTGCTGGGCATTGCTGCCGGTCGCACCTCCCCCGGTGCCCATGGGTCAACTGACCCATGGGCAGGGTCATCAGCCAGGAAACCACCATTCATCAACGTTTCGCTCCTTTAATTCCGGTACGTCTCCTGGTGGTGGAGCAGTGAGAGGGACGTCTCCCTCTCACCCCCTGCAGCTGATAGGTGTTGATCCCTGCGGCTGTTGTCTGGGGTTAGTTGTCCCTTCCCCAAGTTCTGTCCTTCCTGAGCCAGAGCCAAAAGCTCTCTTTTTCAGCCTCCTCTGCTAGGCCCTTTGTTGCCTTCCTGAGTCTTCTTCCAGCGAGTCCCACATCCCTCAAGAGGCGTGTGGTTGACAATCCAGTGAATCCAGCCTCAGCATCCAACCTCCACTGGGTAGACAGTGGTTTTCCAGCCAGTTTTTCTTGGTTTGGTTTTCTTGCATTCAAAGGCAACCTCGATCCCCTCCTCCATAGGCACAGTGAGCTCGATGAGAATCGCCGCTCTTGCTTTGGCTGACCACATGACGATGTCTGGACGGAGGGATGTGGTGGTAATCACTGTGGGGAACTGAAGCTTTTGGTCAAGGTCTACCCTCATGCTCCACTCTTGGTTGAGCACAAAGGGCCTAGGTGTTTTCCTTGGCCTGATGTTTCTGATGTTAACGCCTCCTTCCGCAACCACGACTCCTCCAGCACTTCTGCTAACTTTCACAGGACCTGGTCATGTCGCCATCTGTAGCGGCCCTGTGAGAGTGCAACCTAGACCTCCTCTACTTACCTGAACTCTGCCCATGATCTCCTGATGTTGCAGCCGGCTAATTGCTTGGTCAACCTTGGTCTTGGCATTCCACTTGCGACCAGTCAGCACCTTGGCGTTATCGTTCCTTACTGATTTGTCTGTGGACTCCCTCAGCTCGAGAACCAACCTGGTCTTCTCTTGCATGTAGCCAAGCTGTAGAGACTTCAGTGGTAGCTGCAGTGCGTTTTTTCCAAAGAGGCCAGTATCTGATAAGCACCGTGGCAGCCCCAACCACTTTCAGATGAATGCGTTGGCTTTCCCATCCATCTTACTTACGGTTGATGAGGGGATTTCACTCATTTTTAGGGGCCACATTAACCCCTGGTAGAGTATGAACTGGTAGCACCAGACCTTATACTTACCTGGGAGTTTGCTTTGGTCGATCCTTGCCAGGCTATCACAGAGCTGTTTCATGACGGTTTTCCCCACGGTGTACTGTCTCCCCAGACTTTTGATGGGCTGATCTGCAAGGAGTGGTATTTTCTCCCCTCCGACGACAAAGGTGGTGTTGTCATTTCTTACTCCTTTCCTGAGTGACAGGCTGCGAGACTTGGAGGGCTTGATCTTCATTCTTGCCCATGACATCAGCTCGTCCATCCTTTTCAAAAGTCTTGATGTGCAAGTTTGAGTCTGAAGTAGGATTGTGACATCGTCCATGTAGCTCCTTAGTGGGAGAAGCCTCTGACCATTTGGGAGTTTAATTCCTCCTATGATTTGCCTTGCACCGATGAGAATTATCTCAAACACTGTTACAAACAGTATTGGAGAAATGGCACATCCCATCGCAATTCAAACTTCAAGTCGCTGCCACCCAGTCGTGAAGTTCTGGACGGGGAAGCACATCTGCAGGTTGTTGAAATATTTTGCCACGATGTTCTTGACACAGATGGGCATATGGAAGAAGTCCATGGACTAACTGATCAGCTGGTGCGGGACTGATATGGATGCATTGGCAAGGTCGAGCCAAATGACATGCAGGTCGGTCTTCTCCCACTTAGCTTTCTGGATCTAGTCCCAGATCATTTTTGAGTGCTCTACGCATGCGGGGAATCCTGGCACTTCTCCTTTTTGGCATTTGATGTCGATGTAGCAATTCTCAAGCAGGTAGGTAGACATCCTTCTGGCTAGTACTGAGAAGAAGATCTTTCCTTCTACATTCAGTAGGGTGATGCTACAAAACTGGCTGATGTCTTTGGAGTTTGTTTCCTTGGGAATAAAAACTGCTTCTGCTCTCTGCCACTCAAATGGGATGAGTTGCTTTTTCCAGGCAGTTCTCATTAAGTGCCATAGCAGCTCTACTACCTTGGGGCAGTTCTTATAGAGCTTGTAGGGGACTTCGTTGGAGCCGGGGGCAGAAGAGTTGGGGAAATGGGTTTTTGGGAGTTGTTCCTCAGCCGGTGTGAGGGTCTACAAGGACAGGGGGTCACTGTCTTCTTGTATATTTTCTTGTGCATTATATGTACCATGTAACCATGTGTAAAGTGCCCTGAGGTAGCTGCGGCTATGATTTGGCACTATAAATAAATGCAGTTGAGTTGAGTTGAGTTGAGAAGAGGACCTTGCCTTCTCTACAACTTGCCTGACTTCGCCGAGCTTGGGAGGCATGGTGTTGAATGTTGAATGTTGGCTGTGCTGGCTGAGGTATTTACCCTCGTGTTCCTAATGGGATGCTCCTTTGCGGGTCACTGTGCTGTTCTCTGGTGTGCTGTTTCAACTGCTCCCTGGTTGTTTCGAGCCTGCCAGTCTTCTTTTCCTCCAGCAGTAGTCTGGCATGCTTGAAGGGATCCTTAAAGAAACTAGCTCGCTCTTTTTGCTTCCGCCTGTTGCGCGGTCGAATGCGTTCAGCTAGTCTCTTCCTGACCTCTTCCCATAGAGCTTTCAGACCCTCTTTCTCTACGTGGGCCGCCTTTCTCCAGTTCTTACGGAGTTGCCGGCGTCTCTGCACCAGCTTGAGGATTTCTTCTTCTCTCCTTCCTTGCTGCTAAGCTCGCCAAACCTGTCCTTGCAGGTTTGATATATGATGTTCCCAAGCAGGTTGAGTTTGGCCTCCACCCCTCCATGCAGTGATTCCTGTAGGGTCTTGATCAGGTCTGCATCCAGTGCACGCCACGCTTCTGTCTCGCTTGAAATAAAATTTGGCCACTTGATCATATTTCTTCTGGCTGGCTTCCTGGTCTTTACGTTTGCCTCTGTGCTGTCTACGGTGGTGAGGACTGGGTCTTGATGGGGGGCTCGTTCTCCACCAGTTGACTTTCTTCCTCTGTTGCTCTCACGCCTCCAGCAACGTTGGGTCCATTGGCTCTGTGGTGTTTCTGTCCCGACCTTTGGTCCCTCTTGTCTGACCTGCTGTAGCAGTGCAAGGTTGCTGTTGGCCATTCTGGCCACACCTTGCTTTCCCCTGGTGGAACCAAACGCCTCTGAACGTGGTCACTTTCTCCCATCCACATGCACACCTTCGGAGGATCTTCTCCTCATTTCCTGGAGTTCTGAAGTTCTCATTATCCGTTTCCATTGCTATCATCCATTGCGGTCCGTCCTATTGGGCCCATCTTTTATCCCGCCTCTGGAGAGCCCGTGGGTTGTTGCACAAAGTAGTGATTATTTCTATCTTATGTCTCTGTGGTCTTTCCAGTTCTATTTTATTTTCAGGATCTTGCACAAACCATCATTGTCATTCTTTGAAAGAGAGAAAAAAGGACAAGGAGAAGGACTCTCCTAAGCACTCAGATTTGTCTGTCTTACATGTCTGGAGCCAAAAAGATTTTAAGCCACTGTACTTTTAGTAAGTCAGTATTACATTATAGTTAATATTTGTAAAAATATCGCTTGCCCTTTAGTCCAGAGGCAACGTCTCTGTTTCCAGGTCAGGATTAAATCCTAGATAGGGTGGTTGACACCTACTGGGCTCACCACCAGCAGGAAGATCATGAGAGACCAGCACAGTGCAGTGTGATTTGTGTGGTGGTCATGGAAAGTGCTAATGGAGGGGCTTTACCTCTGGTAGTGGCACTCGATCAATACCTCGACAGGGTTGGTCTTCACAATAAAGGTGGTGCCGATAGGTGTAGGAACATACGAGAGGTTGAAGGAGTAGATGAGGGTGTCATTGGTCATCTATAGCAGAGCATTTACAGTCAGTGACGTCACATGATCATGCATGTCAAATACAACAAGCGAATGAACACCTTGACTTTGCTGCCACAGTCATGCAGCTCTGTCTGAAACTGCAGGACATGTTGATCAGAGCCTGATGTGGCGCAGCCTCCTAAAGTCAGGTCACTCTCCTGGATCGACTGCCTGTTCCCTAAGAACAGAGGAAAAAAAGAAGGAAAAAGTGTAAATCAAAACCATTACCTGAGGCCAGTGGCGTAGCCACAACCCATAAAACGGGTGGGCTTTGGGGCAACCCCAAAGTATTATAGCCAAGTTTGATCAGCCCTCTCATTGGATGGGACGGGCCTCACTGACAAGTGGGCGGGCCCATGCCCACCTGTGGCTATGCCTATGCCTGAAGCTATTTTGTCTTTGTGGTTCAGTCGATAACACTCACAGGAGGTTAAGCTGCTGGATGAATAAATGGTATTCCAGGGCTCGAAATTCGCGCTAGTCTGGTCGCCCGAGGCTACTTAATTTCCCATTTGGCGAGTTAATTCAGTTACTAGCCAGCTGTACGGGCAGTCTCGGCAGCCACTGCTCGACGGTGATTTTCACTGCCCTCGTGTGCGATGACACTTTCATATTTAAAATTGCCACTGTCGCTTACAAACGCGGATTTCTTAATCGAATTGCAGTTTTTGAAAAAAAAACGCAGAACAGGGGGTACTGCGTTTTACAGCCAGACGTTCAGGAGCAGCAACTGCGTTGGGCGGTCGCATCGTAATGAAGCCATGGCCGGCCGTGCTCCCATGCAGACTTGTAAAACCTTTGGCGTTTCTCTGTCTAGTATTCGTATTTTCTCTTCTTCCGACCTTGGTCGTTTTTTCCCCGTCTCAGGTGGCGGCCTAACTCCTTTCAGAAAATTCCACATTACAAAGATGTTTTAACAGTTGAAAGTGTAAACAAATAAAGACGCGTGTTTATATGGACGATAATATGGTCCCAAATCTGGTCGTCATATCACGTGAGAGTATGCAAGACTCAACGAGATGCGTCATAGACATGTGGTAATAAATTGAACGGCACATTTATGATTCGTATTGTATGGCAGTTTGGTTAACGCTGTAACAAACGCTATGTTTATATTTTCAACATAAAAACGCTTTTTAAGAATATATTTTCAACTAGCCAACCGGGCTGGCTAGTAACTGAATTAACTCGCCAAATGGGAAATTAATTCGCCTCGGGCGACCGGACTACCGCGAATTTCGAGCCCTGTATTCTAATGCATTACTCAATATAAAGTTTGCATCAGTGTACCCAGAATACCGTTTTTTCAGACAGTGGAAATAAGGGGAAACAAAGCAGACTCAACAGTCTGTGCCATTTGCAGGAAAAAGCACTAAGTGGCTCATCTTCAGTGTAACATTCAATTTCATCAATACAGGCAGCTCACCTGGGCCTGACACCCCGACCCCTGACTCACACACTCACACATGCACCAACCACACTTAATCCATTCAGACAACTATAATAGCAGACATTACCCAGGAAGTCGTGTTTGACTTCTACAGTGACCCCACTTTCACCGCAGTGAACTGCCATGCTGTTGACTTGGATGTGCGTCCATGGTTCAAACTTCAGCAGCACCTACATGGGAAATACAAGTTGTACAGAGCGAGTGGTTGACTTACTGTTGTTGTTTTGTATAGGTTTCCTGAATTTTCTATAGGTTTCTTAAACTGCTGATGCTTAAACCAGGTTTATTTAATAAGGACATATTAGCTATTAGTCATTAGCTAAAAGAGTAAATCTGATCTATTCCAGAGGGAATCTTTTCAACTGAGGCTGGCTCTGCTTCCACTCTGTCATGTGTTGTAGTTGCATTATGTATTGTTTCCTTGAAAGAAAACCTATCCTTCACAAAATCACTGATATCTTACACTCATCTTCTATTTATCCTAGGAGTTACTATGTCTTGACTATGGTCTACTCTAACTTGATTTTTCTTCAAATTTTAAGTCACTTTGGATCAAAGTTTCAGCAGTGATGGCCTAATGGTTAAAGACTTGGGTCTGCAGGGCTTCAAGTTTGAATCCACCAGCTGCCGGGTTTTAGCAGAAGAGGAATGAATGGACTAAAGTTTCAGCTACATTTTTCAATTTCATCTTATCTGTTATGGTGAATCAGTCTCTACGAATGACTCTAAAATCACACTGCACCATATTCTCACACTAAGCCTTCCTGTGGATAATGAACCCACAAAAACATTTGCTAAATGTAATGTATCCTTTGGTTATGTATGTAAATGAAACCGCAGCTTCAGACGATCTGCAGTTGAATTCTGAGGTGCTAAAAAACATTTTTTTCATCAAATTCTTCAGCAGAGAACAAAACTAAACAAAACCTCTCTTTCAAATCAGACAGATGTTTAAATGTTTCTACCATAATGTTTAAACTAAAGCTTTTATGAGTTAACACAACATGTCTGAATCTAAGGTGGAAAAGAGAGAAAAAGTTAAATTTACTTTTGGTTCCAGCTTGACAGGTGGGTTCAGGTCTGGACCAGGTATCAGTGCCTTCACCACACTCTCCTTCACCTCCTGCTGTGGCTCTTCGACCACATATCCCTGAGGGAACACAGTGGGCTTTGGTTTTCTTCTAAGCTGGTAGCTTCTGAGCTGGTACCTGACTGGGAAGTGCTGCATCACCTCAGGCTCAGTTTCCGTCTGGTTGGAGTCTGAACTCACAGCCACCTGCTCCACTGGGGTTTCACTGTCAAAGTCATTGGTCCAACGGTTGGACGTGACACAAAAGTTTCCACAGGAGAAGAGAAACACCAGTCCAAGCCACTCTGTTTGTGTAAACCCCATCTTGTCACCACAAAACACCTAAAACAGGTGTTTTAGTGTGTTTTATTTTTTCAATGAGAGCTGTTGCTCTTGTCTTGTGACCAAACCTGAGAAAACTCCACTCATCTAGCACCGCCCATTTCTAATCACCCAATAATTAGATTCCAGCTTGAAGGATTCAATCCTCAACTTTTCTTTCTTCATTTTTTTGCATCTATTCAAGACCAAAAACAATGTTTTGTCAAGAAATATCAGATTATTACAAAGAACAGTATAAAAAAAAATGTAAACAATAAATCGACCCTGTCTTTAATAAAAAGACTGCTCAATAAATGTAACATTCTGTATTATAAGGGAATATAATACCTATTTACTGTGACCGTGTTGGATCCTTTAGCTCGTACATTTTTTACATACATTTTTTTAAAATTTGTTGTTGAACTAAAGTTAAACAGTTAACAGAATATGTTCTACATTCCTTAGACATTTAATAAAACAAATGCAAACATCTGCCAAATCTCTCTTGGCCATTGTGGAGTAAATGTCACCACCATGAAAATATGCACCAGAAAACTGAGGGGCGTGTCCCCAACCAGACACCATGGGCCTGTCAATCACACAGTTTACGTGTATTGTGCACCTCATTTGAATCATTAACTCTGACAATTTTCCGGGTCTGTTACACTTCAACAATCAATCACAATATCTTTATGTCTTAATTTTAAAAAATGGTCTGTACTATGCTGCAGGACTGTACAATTTCACAGGGGGATAGTGTTTCACATTTATTTTAAATGTTAAAAATGTAAAATAGTTAAAAATAATTAACTTTAATGTGTAATGAGTATAATAATGTGCAATATGTTTTAATAATTTCATGTAAATTATCATCACTACAATATTATTTTGACTTAGATTTGGTTAAGGAAGCAGACTTGGGTCGGAAAGGCTTTAAGTTCTAATCCACCAGCTGCCAGGTTGCTACTGAGGTGCTCTGGATGGATGACAAGAATAGGATTTCAATCAGAGAAATTCCTGCCTCCTAAATGCTAACCCAGTTGAAATCACTTCCCCTCCATGCAGACGCACTAAGACAACAGTCCCAGCTACAGGAATACATTACTTTGTCCCTGCCGACTCCCAGCAGAAAGCCATTGTCAGGAACTGGCCTTTATCTTCTGCTGATCTGCTGCCAACAAAGACACAAGGTCCACACACGCATGTGTGTGTGTGAGTGAGTGAGTGAGTTTAGAGGGCTGGAGTGGAACCAGTCAGACCCTCTGCTACTGAGCCCTAACTGGGTTAGTGGCCTCTAATTTGGCCCCTGGAGGCCCCTAATGTGAGCTCCCAGGGGGTTTCTAAAAGGGACTCTGGCTCAGCTTATGTCTCGCTCTCCTCTGTCTCTCACTCTCACTCACACACACACACTCCTCCCATTCCTATTAGTTTGGTTTGCACTGATCCATGGATGATGCAGGTGAAGACGCAGCTGCTCCTGAACGTCTGGCTGTAATCTATGGAACCACTCAGTGACGTGCAGTCAGGGGAGGCAGGGAGGCGAAGAAAAATAAAATTTAAAATAAATTAAATTGTGATACTTATATGGTGTTAAAGTTCTTTTTTCATTTAATTTCATAACTTGACCATTTTTGGAATAATTGCTGAATTTTCACCTTTACCGTTCTAATACTGTGGAGACAGCACTGGGCCTCACGGGGATTGCACAATCCCCATGAGGCATGGTGCAGGCACGGTCTACGAGAGGGAGACCGTTCTGCTGACCCTCTTCATGTCGATATTAAAAATGTTTCAACACCTATACCATATGAATTACATGTAATTATTTCAGCTTGTGCATATAATGCAAAGTGGTTATTTTTTGATAACAAATGACTGTGAGTAACGCATAGGCGTAGCCACGGGTGGGCCAAGGTGGGCCTGGTACCAACCCACTTGTCAGTCAGGCCCACCAAATCCAATGAGAGGGCTGATCAAACTTGGCTATAATACTTTGGGGTTGGCCCACCCTAATTTTTTCAGGCTCCACCCATTCTAAGGTGTCTGACTACGCCCCTGGTGTAACGTGTGCTAGTGCTGAGCGGACAGAAACCCGCTGCACAGGGCTGCAAGGGTAGGCCTGTAGTTCTCTGGCCTCCTGGCAGGAGGTGATAGTGATCCCATTGATTCTTCCTGCAACTCGACCAACCATTCAAATCAATAATAGAATAAGTGAGTTACAGTAAACAGCAAGTTAAGTGCATCTATCGAGTATTTTTCTTTTTTGCTTGGTCTTATCTAATAATGGAGGATTACATATCTAAATTGAATAATTATCTAAACTGGAATTTCAATCGAAGCAGGAGATACTAATTAAAGGACGACGGAATTGAAAGGTTTGCATCAGACTACAGGACAGTCGATCCGTGCTATTCAAACAAACTGGGACACACTTTGTAAAGCTAAAGGCAGATCTCGTTGGACTAAAGTGAGGGACAGATGGAGATCACCTGGACAACTTCTCAGCTTTTTGGTCGAGAAAGATTTAATTGAAACTGCTCCTGAGGCATCAAAGTTTCTCCAGCTGATGGTCACCGTGCTAGCGACTACGGCTTTGGTGGCGCGGTCATTCTGCGTGGTCATTCTCGGAATAAGACAGAGCTGGGGACAGTCTTCTCTAACAGTTTTTAAATTTTTTTTCTCTCTTACAGTTTGAATATGACCAATGACCAATGCTGATGTTTTAGAGCAAAACACATTAAATGTTGCTAACCAAATGTTTAATAAACTGCGCTCTGGGGTTTATATATTTGTAAATATAACTGTGATGACGTAATCGCCTCACCAGGCATGAACCTCACGGCACGTCACTGGAACCACTGAAGGACAATTGAACGTCTTTCTGTCTGAGGATGAGCCTTACTGGACCTCATGGGCTCATGAGGACACTATGAGCCCATGAGGAAACTATGAGGAAAATGTGGTTCTTACCTGGAGCCCATTTTCTTGTTGTCATTAAGTTGGAACCCACTCAAATTCAACCCAAGCAAATTAATTTTCTAAAAATAAAAAAACCTTTGAAAAATCACTCCTTTAATATACTAATTTTATTCACCGGTGTGCCTTTCAAAATAAGAGATTTTCTGAGGTAAAACAAATGCTAAAAGCTAATTCATATCATTTAGCGGATTTTTTGACCAGCTTTTCGTGACCCATTCAGAACGAGTCTGCGAACCCACTTTTGGGTCGGGAGTCGGGACCCACCACTTGAGAACCACTGCATTAAGTGACAGGAATATTAAAGAAAGTTTTATATTATACAACTAATACAACAGAATGACTTAGAACGCTGTTCAGATGTAGCACATATTTCCACGATTTCTTTGAATCCATAATCCTCGTCAGTGTCAGAGTTTAACAGTGGGGGGTTCCATCTCGTCATTATCAGGTCTGGTTTCTTTTACTTAGCTGTTCAGTGTCGATTCCAGCCTTGAATTTGAAATACAATTCATATTCATGTCTCTTAACCTGTGCCATTTTCGTATCCTTATACCAACACTATAACATTACATCAAAGCCCAGCACGTGTAAGTCTATGGTGTTAAAACACCAGCTTTTCTCTGCAAGGCTCCTGACGCCAGAAGCTGTAATGCACGCACAAAACAAAACAGAACAAAAAAAAAGCTGCGTGTGTTTGGATTAAGAGGCTTAGGAGACAAAGTCATACTTAAACATTTGTCATACATCTGACATACAGATGGCTCTTTCGTGTCTACAAACTAACTTGACATTTCTGAAGTTTTTCGCTTTTTTTATGTAAGGCTTGTAGATAAAAAAAAAATCCAGTCTGGTCAATAAAAAGGGGAACCTCCATGAAAACACCAAAAATGATGAGATGAGAACTCATCCAACTATGTAATACTCTAACCACTAGATGCCAGTAAATCCCAATAAATTTGAATGTAAATTGTCTTTTAAATTTGTCATATTTCAACATCCAATAGGTGGAAGTATAAAGCCGTCTTTATGTATTACTCCAGATGACCTGGCCAAGTCTATATCTATATTTGAGGAAATGGAAAGGTTTTAAGTGGATAACTGCAAAGACGGTAGAAATCATTTAACAAAGCAAAGCACAGATATGTTATTCTTTTAACAGACGGAAAACTGTCAACCAGGGTATTGCACAGATTTCTGATGCACACACATACACACACAGATCTTGCCGTTTAGGTTTTGCTGACAACACAAAGTCATGGAAGCTGCTCAGGTTGGCGCTGACTGCACAGTACTAGAAGGATTACACTTTTGGAGTCTAATTAAAACCATGTAGTGGGCGGTGGATTAGTTCCAGCCTCTTGTGCTGCTGCTGTTGTTGGAGATCAGCAGGATTTCAATGCGTGGGAAGGACGTTCTGCCTTTGTGTGGTGCATATGCATATGTGTATGTTAAGCATCTGTGATGGGGCTCAGAAATATGTTGGCTACATTTTTCAAAAAGAGGACAAAAGTGCAGAGGTGTCTGCCGTAGAAGGAACCTAGAAAGGGTGTGAAGTGAGAGAATGGGTGTGAAAGTGTGAACAGGCCTTAAAATATATCTCTATGGGGTTGTTGTGTATGGCATCTACAGTGTTGGCGATACATCACCATCTCCTATAAATTTATTAAGAAAGTCATTGTGAGGGAGGGGCAGTGGTTAGCACACAGCAGCAGCTGAGAGAGCAGGTGAGTGGTGAGTCTGATGCTGCACTGTGCACAGGTGGTGACATTTCCACCAATTGTTCCTCTCCTCTCATAAGTAGGAGCCGGGTTCACAGAAGGGGGGGGAGGAGAACTGACAAAGAGACACTGAAAACCCCGCTGAACTGAACTGCACTGAACTGTGTGTGTGTGTGTGTGTGTCGGAGGCTGACAGAGCCGTTCCGCTGGGCCACTACTGAACTGACAAAAGAAATAAAACTGTGTGTTGAACTTGGTATCTGAGTGATTGGTGTTCAGAGGACTCACAGACTTCTACAGTCATGTTTTGTCATTTCACTTGAAGCCATTAAAATTAATTTCAAACCGCAACTTTATCTTGGCTCCCAATTCAGACTTGTTTTCATGTCCTGTGAAAAGTTACCAGGGGTCACAATGGCGACCCAGTTCTCCTTGAAGGACTGTATGCATCTGGAAGACATTGTGAATGTAAATTCTTATGTCTGATTAGATGATTTTTTGAATATATTTTTATTTATTATGTAAGATGCAGTCAAAATAATACATTTTTCATGTAAAAATTGGGCGAGAGAGTTGACGGACCGGTAAAGGAAGCAGATCTGGTCTGCAATGCTTCTTGTTTGAATCCACCAGTTCTAAGCAATAGCACTCTCCGATCTTACATACTGTAAGTTCCAGTGGGTTCATCACTCACAGGAAGGCTCCTGTTCGGTGCAGTGTGATTTGGGGGTCAGTTATGGAGACTACAGGTCCAGTCTGATAAGAGAAAAAGTAAAAAGGTTAATAAATTCAGCAGCACTCCAGTACTACCTGAATATTATAAGGCAAATGCTATTTACGCTCCCTCAGCACAAGCAAAGTGACTTGGTGAGTTAAATTTTTCCTGCAGCCCTTAAGTTTGACACAGGTCTTAGATTATGATGTTACCGCTGTGTTGGTGAAGGTTCTGTTGAGTTTAGATTTACAGTATGCGCTGTAAGAACTGGATTCTAACATCATTCAAGGAGCTTTTGCACTGTACTTTATAATACTATTATGAGAAATTGTAGCAAAACCTCTGAATAACCTCGGAGCTTCAGGAAAAGTGAAAGAGGTTCACTTAAAAAAAGAAACTACGTACATAGTAACTTCTGCTTACTCTGTCATAACCGAATTTGTCTGATGCTGCACCCTTTAGTTACCAAGGTCATTATGCAGAAAGGATTTCAAAGTTGCAGAAAAAGCAGCTATAAAAGAAGCGATGCAGCACTGGATTAACAGCTGCTCTGAGCTGGAATCGTCTCATATTTACCCCGGTCTTTGGTGCAGGAGAACAAAGAGTTAAAAAAGTGCAGATGTCAGAGCCACTATGTAACACCTGTATTGTTCTTTTAAGGACACAGATGTTCACTTTGTGTGGGTGTTTGTGTGTGCCTGAAAGGAATTTGCAGATATGTGTTTGACTTTGTGTGTGGTCAGAACCTGACGCCGTGTGATGTATGTCTTTAATAACAGTCCATTAGCTCTCGGTGGGTACGTGTGTGTGTACCATCAGTTAATGTGAGTGTGTGTGTTAATGTTGTGCAGTGAATCAGACCTCCAGTGTACACTTACACCAGTTTTCTCCCACTGGGATGTGTCGACAGCAGCAGTTGTGTTTCTGTCTTTTGACTGTTCTCCTCTCCATGAGGTTCATTCATTTGTTTGCAATTTCTTCTCTCCAGCCCAGCGCCCACACCATCTATCTGACCTCTACTCACTTTCTTACTCCTGCACTTTTGCACTCATATTTCATCCCCTTCAACCTGCTGACACACTTACATTTGTTCGCCCTTGTAACACACTACGATTGTTCCAGCAGGTTTGTTCAGCCGCCGCACCACAACTCAGGGTACAAGACTATGGAGGTTACAGCAACACCTCCTAGGTCAGGAACTGGACATCTTAGTTTTACAGAAAATATTGTATTTACTGTTCAAACAAACAAATGTGACAACTGAGCACTTGCCTAAAGGGGGTGATTCACAAATTAGGGGGCGGACCCACCCTTGAGGGCACCAGGCTGTCACAGGAAGGCCCAGGAGAGCAGATTGTAATTGCATGGTATCTCAAAGTACCAGACATCAGACCAGTAATTCTTTCACTGCATTCATCAATATCTAATTTTTACCCATTGTAATTTTGTCAAAATCCCCAACAGCAGTTGTTTTGCATGTTTTTTTCCTTTTGTCTCTTCAAACTCGAGTGCTACTTTTAACAACGACCCTTCAAAAACTCTCAACTCACTCAGACGTTGCGCTCACAGCTCGACAGACGTCATTGTTATCATCACATCGATGACATTTTGTCATGAAAGCAGCGTTGTCTTTGCCCAGTGGCCCTCAAACTGGCCTTTGTGCCTTGGTAAAGGTCTGCAGCACCAGATGATTGACAGGTGTCAGTGTCCCATTTGGAGGAACAATTGGAGGAGGTGAAAGAATGAGGAGATGAACTATAACCTCCCACTCCAGACTGAATGATGAGACCCTCCCGCCAGGGAGGTGTTTCTGCTGCTGCAGTGATCACATCTGATCTGATGATATTTAACTGTTTTAAACAGCAACATGGTTTCCTATACATGACACAATCATATCTACAAAGCCCTGAAGCTTTGGCTTGTGATGGTGATACCATTATATTCTCAACAACTGTGTAGTTGCAACACAGTTATTATTGCTCCTCCTCTGCTCCCTGTATTCTCCCCATTCCACTCCGCTATATTTACAAATGTATTCTGTCTTACTATGACTGACCTTCATTCCTCTTCTCTGTATTCCAAACCATCTGTCTAGGTTCTCCTCTAGTTGTTGTGTGCTCTCACTGCAGATCACTATGTCATCTGTAAACATCATCGTCTATGGAGACTCCTGTCTGACCTCATCTGGCAGATTGTCGGATGAAGTCTTCTGTCAGTCCAACAGCACACGTCACCACTGTTGTACTGTTCTCATACATGTTCTGCACCAAATCTAGCATACTTCTCTGCCTCTCTGGACTTCCTCACCCAAAAATGAATCCTGCCAGTATATAGGGCCTATTTTCTGGAGTCCAACTCTAGAACACATTTCATATGATCTCACAGGACAAATATAATTATACTGTGGGCTACATTTGGCCAATTGGCCTGATGTCCAGTGGACAATGGAATTAAATGCTTTGTTTAATTCTTCTCGTAAAAGGGGCTTCCAGAAAGACCTTTCCATAAAACAGTAAAACCAAGACATGTAAATCGCAGAACAGAAAAACATCATACTACTATCTTTATAACAATAATCAATGGTATGTATTACCTTTTTCATTCATCTCATTATTTGTGATATCTCATATTTGGACCATCCTGCAGTTGTGGAAACACTAGCCAACAGTGATTGATGAACTAGGTTTTTGTCTACTTGAACTTTTAAAACCACCTGCGAACCACTTCCTGTCCTTATCTTTACTTCTGAACCACAGATTGTAATGCAATCATTCATCTCCTCACTCTGCCATGGCTTTGTGTTTCATCCTGTGGTTAGTTTTTATTTATTAGGACTAAACCAGGCAGAGCCGTGATAGTTTTTCTATTTTTGACTCTGTCAAAAAGTGCAAAAATTAATGCCATTTATTCTTGATTTTCAGTGTACATATAGTGGAAAAAGACATATATAGCAAGGTAATCTGTCTGCCCTGGATGGGAATATAACACCTTCAGACATGCACACACACATTGACACACACACACACACACACACACAGAGGGGTGAAAGACTTCCTCCCTGCCGTCTCTGAATCTCTCCCAGTTATGTTGCAATTGAAGCCTTTTGTTTAATCAACAATTTGTCAGTGATGTATTGAACGTCAGCTCTAATGTGATTGTCTGGGGAACAGGCTGCTGTCTGCTCTCTCTCTCTGAATCTCTCTGTTTCTCCTGGTGGTTGTTGATCTCTCTGTGGAGACCAGGATGGAAGAACAATTCGTGAGGGCTTGCAATTATAACTACATGGTATAATGGGATATGATGGATGGTTACTGCCTCCTAACTGCGTCTCAAACCCCAGACCCTCCGCTGCAACAAGGTCATGGAAGAGTGGAAACAATGACAGATTTATTTTGTGTTCTGATCTGTTTACTCCAACCTCCTGATCCCAGACACCTTCACAGTTCTGTGAACTCCTGGACTAACAGGTGTATATTTTCTTCTTCTCCTTTCGTCTTGTCCCTTTTTCAGGGGTTGCCACCGCGAGTCATCAATTTCCATCTCCCCCGTCCCCTGTACCTTCTACTCTAACTACGTACCTCCATGTCCTCCCTCTCTGCATCCATCAATCTCCCCTTTGTCTCCTACATGGTAGCTCCATGTCTAGCATTCTTTTAACAATATAACCACTGTCCCTCCTCTGAACATGTCCATCTCAATCTGGCTTCTCTAGCTTTTTCTCCCATTCTTCCTGTCTGTGTTGTCCCTCTGATTACCTCATTCCTGATCCTGTTCATTCTCTTCAGGAGAGATAGAGATCTCTCCTGAAGAGAATCTTAGCATCTTTAACACCTCCACCTCCAGCTCTGCCTCCAGTCTTCTACCTATTCCTAGTGGTTCTAAACCACACATCAATCAAGGCTGGTCTCACAACTGTCCTGTAAACATTTTCCTTTCCCCTAAGCCAGGGGTCGGCAACCTTTTACATCCAAAGAGCCATAGTGCCGGGTGACCTGGGGCCCTTAATAATTGCAGTTTTAAATTTTCACGGCCCTCTAGGGGGCGCCTGCGGCCCAACTTTGGGCCGGGGCCCAATGGTTCAGAATCCCTGTTCTAAACCACACATCAATCAAGGCTGGTCTCACAACTGTCCTGTAAACATTTTCCTTTCCCCTAAGCCAGGGGTCGGCAACCTTTTACATCCAAAGAGCCATTTGGGAATATAAATGAAAATCTATAGTCAACGTGATTATTGAGTGAGTATGACGATCAACTAATGTCCTTTATTGCAGTTTTTTTAGTCTGTTCACAGTGCTGAGTCATGCCGTTCAGACACATTACAGACATTACAGACGCTCAGACATTTGCTCCGTGCTAAAAAAATAAATAGGTAATATTACTGAACTCCCTGCCTGCTTTTCCCTCCTTTGCTATGACGGTGGGAAGGGGGAAGAGCACTCGGTTCGGCAGTCTCCGTATGCACGCTCCATGACTGCGCGTATCATGAAATCACTTCACCCTCCCTCCCCGACGTTTTCATATCCTCGCTTCAAAACTGCGGGTAAATGGAACTTCTTCTCCTGAACCACTGTGCACAATAATACACTTTTATTAAACACATACATTTAATAAATATAATTACGGTCGCTGAGGCTTGGGAAAGTAATGAGGATGAGGGCGAAAAGAGACGAAATGTGACGCATGTAACTCTGGAGCTGCGGGATGCCGACCCTTGTTTTAGGCAATAAAAATATTAAAAATGTTTTATTTTATTGTTACAAGTTTACTATAATCTTGAAATTCAGAATTATATTTTAAAATGTACAAACTAAAATAAAATTTTATTTTAATAAAATAATCATTATTTATTTTCCAAAGTCACAGAGAGCCACATTAGAAGGATGAAAGAGCCACATGTGGCTCCGGAGCCACGGGTTGCCGACCCCTGCCCTAAGCTGACACTCTTCTATCACATATCAATGTGTGTATAACTGTACAAAATCTGGATGACTGTTAGAGGGAGACTTGTCCAAATCACAGTAGGGTTCAATTATCGGACTAATCTAACCAATTTATTTACAAACAAACCCAGTCAATGTATATTTTCCTTTCGTTTGATTTTGGTCAGCAGGTGGCACTGTGTGACCAAGGTCGCACAACAAATGCGCATGGCAGCAGCAGCGTACACAGGTCACCGAATCATTAGGTTTTCCATAACTAAAAGCAACCAGCATATTAATGAAAAAGCCAAGACATTTTATAAAGAAATAAGAAAAAATGTATAAAAGCCATAAAGATAAATATCAAAAGACATCCTGAAACCTGAAACTCAACAGGGTTTTAAACTTGCACTGACCCACTTGACCTCACAGTCGGGCTTGTTTTTCCTGCTGCAAGTGAGTTCAGGTGGTGCTTTCTCTCCCCTGGCTCCATCCTCTGGGTATTATTACTGCTACAAATAATCCCAGGACGACACAGCTAGAAGTGTAGCAAAAATAAGTACTACGATATCAATTTAATGTTTGTGTTTGTTCTCATACAACAGAGTGTATATATAGAAATTATATACATATATATCTATCCACACACATAGAAACTGAGTGGGTCTTTGTGTGTGGCCACCGTCAAGTGAGGAAGAACTTTCATGTCACTTTGCTTATTCGACGTGCAATGTGTCTACTCCACCTCGTGTTTACGTCCCTGTGGCCTGATGCTGTTGTGTCTCTGGGGCCAGAACTCGAGCTTGAAAGGGACTGATAAGCAAATTAAGCAGGGCTTTTCTCCTCCCTGCTCTGCAGGGTTATATTCAGAGCTTTTGTTTCAAGTCTGTGCTCTGTGTTTGCTTCCTTTTTAACTTCTCCCTGTTATCTTCCTCATCTCTGCATGGATATTTGGTAACAAGGAAAAATTGTTACAAGGCAGCTGTTGTTCTATCAGGCGTGGGAGTGATTTAAGGCAGCAAGAAAAGTCAGAAAATTGCAAAACTCTTGATGAAACACACAGAAGCAAATGATAAAATTAGAAAGTGATAGTCTTCCAGTTGGTGCATGGTGTGGTTTAGGTTCATCTTTCAGATTTAGAAACATATTTTGGATTTTAAAAGCACAGACCAGATCCTGCAAATGTTACTTTTGTAACATTTGCAGGGAAGAGTAGATATCTAGTCATGGCTGCAAAGTCCCATCTTGAAATAATTAGCAAATCCTCTAGAGCAGGGCTCTCCAAACTGTTCCACAAAGGGCGAGTGTGGCTGCAGGTTTTTGTTCCAACCAAGCAGCAGCACACCTAAGTTGACAGGTTTAATCAACTGATCACAGTCATCAGACACCTGATTGGTCAAGCTATGTGCTCTTGGTTGGTTGGAACAAAAACCAGCAGCCACACCGGCCCTTTGTGGAACAGTTTGGAGACCCCTGCTCTAGAGCAGTGGATCTTAACCTTGTTGGAGCTACCGAACCAACCAGTTTCATATTTGCATTCACCGAACCCTACAGTACATTAGTAGGGTGAGTTGGTCTGTCTTGACCGCCGCGGTGTCTTGACCTCCGCGAGAGAGGCTCCACTGAATCCCTAAGACCGACTCATTCAACCTCTAGGGTTCGATCGAATCCAGGTTAAGAACCACTGTTCTAGAACTTGTTGCTTGCTGGAGATTTATAGTGAAAGTTATTTGGTTAAATATAAAAACTAAGCAGAGGCATTTAATGTTGTAACATATTAATTAGTGAAAAGTTGATTTGGCTAAAAGGACATTGAATTGACTGAATTCAATGCAAATGTTACTGCGGTGGATCCAGATAGATCAGATTCTGTGACTGTTTAATTTAGGTATTAACGATATTATAGTACATTTAAATTGCCTAAAAATGGGAAAGATGTACTTTATCATAATTTTGGAGCTCAGGGAAAAGGCTAATTTTAATATCGTGAAACTGCAAGTAGATATACAGTTAGGGAAGTACAATGTTTCAGAACTCGCTAAGTCTGACAATTTTAATGATATCTAACTGCAGCTCAACGCTGCTGAATGAGGCCAAATCCTTCTCCTCCCCTGGTGCAGTCATTCTGAGTGTCATGATACTGAAAAGGATGTCAACATTCTACAGCTAGGTTCACAAAAACTCACAGACACACACATTGCATTTCCACCACCTACTAGGAAGAAGCTCAACCTCTAGCGTCAACAGCAGCCCACTCAGAGGACAAAGGATACATACACAGATTTACACAGGGCACTGAGCTTCATCCCAGATGAACCAATCACAGAGCTCTTCTCTGGTGGTCGCACATCCACATTGATCCTATAATCTTCCTGAACATTCAGTTTTATGGAGGGCGTTTCACCTCTCATCCAAGAGGCTTCTTCAGTGCTGAACCGAAGACAGAACTGAAGAAGCCTCTTGGATGAGAGGTGTAACATTTTCCAAAACACTGATTGCCCAGATGCCTACCTAAACTCTCTAACCTTGACCATGACCTATATGACTAAAAACCTGCATCGACATCTTTCAGTCATGGTGTGAAACTGTGTGAAACTCGTGCTCTATGTGAATTATTATTTTGAAAATGGGCGATGATTGGTTGACATAGTTTCATGCTAAGCCAATCAGAACGAGACCTGGGCGGGTCTCCTTGCCTTATAGGGAAATAAACAGTCTCTCACATACACAGGTGACGCGGTACAGCAGCACACACCCACACGCAAGACGACAGCAAGTAGCAAGTTGATAAAATAAAATGCCTGTCAAAATGTCTAAACATCTATTTTGTTTTTATTGTACTGTAATGTACAGCGAACGTATAACTTATTTCCAGACTCTAATTGCAGCCCTGCTGCCTGCAGCTTCACTCTCTCACAACCACACAGCTCTAACCACGCCTCCCCACGCTTGGAAACATTAACCCTATAACTGCTGTATAGAACCTTATTACCATTACAGTCCCATTTTCATTATGGGCAACATTGAAATACTATGAAATAAAAAAAAATAACTTTAGAGTGTTGTTGGGGGACATAACCAACCATTATTTCTGTTTTCAGTATTTTCAAAATATTCCATTGTCTTGGAGAAAATCAAAGCCCTTTGGTGGTAAAAATATATATATGTAAAATTTACAATAAAAACACCTATAAGATGAAAGGAACATGTATGTTTCACATTAGAACATCAGTTTTAGAACATAAGTGCTGATCCAGACTCATTCAACCAATCAGCAGGTACACTAAAGGTACCTGCTGATTGGTTGAATGACAGTCAGGTGAATTGTGATGTTGGGTGATCATGGTTCTTGACCTCACTGAGGTAGAGGAAGGGGTAAAGGGTGCGGAAATTTCCAAAATCATTCACTTGCCTTATAAAGGTATAAAATGTGTTGTCAAAGTAAAGTAAAGTAAAGTAACTAGTAACGAGTTACTTTTATAATTTGGTAACTAGTAACGTAACTAGTTACTTTTTCAGAGCAGTAACTAGTAAAGTAACAAGTTACTTTTTTAAAATAACGGTCCCAACACTGATGGGGACTGAAGCTGCTGCTGCTGTACTGATGCCTGAAATTCTCTAGATTTTAAAATAAGGTTATTTACACAAACATACAATTCAGACAATGTGGTTCACTATGTATAAATACATGCGTGTACATATATGTATTGTTTATGGAACATATTGGTATATGGAAACGTAAGAAGGTAATTACAGCAATTCTAGTGGATGCACAAATAAATTCACAATACTAATTATCTTAAAAAGAATAGCATTAAAACAAAATATTCATTCATTCATTTATCTTTATCCTATTTACCATTGCGGAGTCACAAGGGCAGCAGTTTTCATGCCTGCCACCCAAATCACACTTCACCATACTGCAAAAACAAAACATATATATTTGTTAACCTACTATTACCAGTAGAGACTACCAACAGAGCAATGTCTATTATCCAACTAATCTATCTATCTAGATTGAGCTCAGGATTCATTCATTTAAGTCATCTTCAAAATCTATCTGTTGCAAGGTTGCAGAAGCAGCAGTTTCCATGTCTGCTACCCAAATCACATTGCACTATATAGTATTATGACCCTTCCTGCATGTGACTTGTCACTTGAAGTTATAGGCTCACAGTGTTTCAAACCTGATTTCTTGTAGACCCATGTCTGCCTCCTGAACCAATCAGCCATGACTGTCGCTCGGGATATGACCAAACATCATTAAACATAAAAAATAATATACCCCAAACTTAATTTTTCCATTTCAACTCCTATGACCTGAATTAAAAAGTAATCACAATCAAAGGCTGACATGAAGACCAGTTCCACATTTCTTTAAAATTTATAGAAACAGCACCACCAACAGATTCCCAGTGGTCTGACTGGGACGGAGGCCCAGATCATCTTGTGGTCATGCCAGTGGTTCAAAGAACCTCCAGTATGTAGGTCACAGCAGAGTTCTATCAGGAGAGAAGGAGCTCAGTGGGCAGAACCCCAGCCAAGAATGTTAGACCCAATGAGAACGAGCCCCACATCCCTTAGTTTCTTATTCATTTTGTCACGTTTACCAGGAAATGTTTAGTTGGAAACGGGTTGATTCAAAGAATTCCATGGTGGTAAAGTCATTGTTCTGTCTCCTTTGTTCCAGTTTTCATGTTAAAAAGGAACTTCTTGTGGGTTCTTATGTTGGGCTCAGGCTGCCATATTTTCTCGGAGCATCTTTTATGGCTGTGTGACATGGCCGTGCTCCTGTGTGGTGGGCCACCTGTCTACTCCACTTGAAGCTGGTTTGTTTACAGCTCTAGTTTCCCCATTTAGACTGGGAAACTCGTTATGATGCCTGCTGGGAGGCCTCCTGATCTCAACCCAACCATCTGTTGTGGTATGAGTGTCAGTGAAGGTGCCCAAGAAACACTTTTTCCATTTTTCTATTTTTAGAATTTTCTGAATTAGTGGTGCCTGGTATAGACTCTGTGGAAGAGAGTTGGCTCTATCGTGATGAAGACTATTTTTTTTTTAAATAAACGTCTAAGAAAGACAAAGGACACTTTGGTGGTTTGACTGACAAGTCTTTGCAGGCTTGTAACAAAATAAGTTAAAACAATGAACCACAAAACTCAAATAATCCAATAAAAATCATTGACTCCCACAACCACAAAACTACATATTGTTCCAAAAGAATTGGAATTCTTTAGAGATTAATAACTTAAGCTGCACTAAGGTAAGCAGAGCTGAGGCAATGCAGCAATGAACCCACATTTTTAACGGGTTTATTCGCACAAAAAAGCTACACTTTAATGCTGACCCTTACAAGAGCAAATCTTGTGGTTCCTATAAAAATCAAACCCAAGACTTTCTGCCTTCTCTGAGTGCTAGACCAGGAATGGGAAAACTGAGGCCCGGGTGCCAGAAACTACGCGTTGAGTTGTTTCATGTGGCCCACCAAGCTTGTAAAATTAAATTATTGACTAGTATTATTATTATTTACGTGAGTCAAAAGGTTTGCCCATGTCTGTGCCAGACTAAGAAACCAACCAAGCAAAGGACTTGTTAGTGCCCCCTATTGAGTCTGCTTCCAAACGGTATAAAAAAAAAGAAGCTTAAAGAAGGCAGAGGACATGTAGTAACTAGTGTTCTGTCAGCATTAATTGGTTGGGCTTGTCTGGTTCTACTGGAATAATTGTAAAATAAAAAATCTTAAAATCTTAAAATTGCTCTTGGGTTTATTAGGAAACTAGGAAACTTTCTAATTTCACTGTCACTACAGTGAATTAGAAAAATGTTGTACTTCTGTATTGGGGTCACTTTAATGGGGATGCCTTCATTAATTGGGTTCTGGTTTAATCTCAACGTGTTTTTCTACCATTTAATGTGTCAAAAGGATTAACAGATTCCCAACATGAAACAACACCAAGATCTGATCCGGAGAGAGAAATGAAATAGAACTTATGAGTGCAGAATGTAATAATAATGGTGCAAAAAAAAAGTGGGGGCGAAAATCTAAAATCTGTCAATCACACTGTGAGTAGAGAAAACACTCTTTGACAGGCTGTCAGGGTTTAAACATTCACAGACAAAAAGCATATTTTGCAACTATCTGTTTGCTGACAATCCTTTACTCCAGATCTGTCGGATGATTTCAACAGAGACGAGGAGTCGAGGCACGTCATTAGTCAGGCGTAAAGGATGTAAAAAGCGAAGCTGGTTTTCTTGGAAATGAAAAAAGACGATCAATTAAGGATGACAGAAGCATGAAGTTTTGAGATGGCAGCTGGGTTATCCTTCAGAGAGGGAAAAATAAACATCTGCATTCGTCTTTATGATTCACACTTCAGTGCTGTCATTAAAGGAGGAGGAAATCATCTGAGCGACTTAGTCTGGCTTTAGCAGCGCCTTGTCCTGCTGTTGGGAGGAAGAATTAAAATAATCCTCTTCTCATAACGTTCCCTCAGATTGAAGCAATAATTTCAAATTCACTCTCAGATTCAACCGTTTCAAAGATTATTGAGGTTTCCTCCCTTTAAAAAGTCTCATCTGAAGCAAATTAACTCTGGCAGCAAGTATGTTTACAGAGAGGCTGTGAGAAAAACACACCACACATATCCCTTTGATGCAGTGCACACTGACTGTTGGGAAAAAAAAACAGTTTATTAAAAATAGGATGAAATGAAAAAATACTTTAATTATTTGTTTATTGTTTGATGCCATATGGTTTTCACCACCATGTTGGTATTTATAGATAGGTACAGGCTGGCTCAGCGGGCCGCGCCAGCAAAAACTCGTGCTTGGGAATAGTTCGGAGCAGCCATGGATGAGGATTATCAGTTGGCTTCGAAGAAATTCTGTCAAACCATCCGGCGCCTCAGAGGGGGGAAGCTGTTGACCTCTGTGGGGAATGTTGTTGGACGGTGGAAGGGATACTTCGAGGATCTCCTAAATCCCACTGACACGTCTTCCTCGGAGGAAGCAGAGACGGGGTGTTTAGTGAATGACTCACCAATCTCCTGTGCTGAAGTCACTGAGGCAGTTAAAAAGCTGCTAGGTGGCAATGTGCCGGGGGTGGATGAGATCCGCCCTAAGTACTTGAAGTCTCTGGATGTTGCGAGACTGTCTTGGCTGACACGTCTTTGCAACATCGCGTGGCATTCGGGGTTGGTACATTTGGAGTAGCAAACTGGGGCGGTGGTCCCTATTTTTAAAAAGGGGGACCAGAGGGTGTGCTCCAACTATCGGGGATCACACTCCTCAGCCTCCCGGGGAAAGTTTACTCCAGGGTATTGGAACGGAGAATTCGGCCAATAATCGAACCTCGGATTCAAGAGGAACAATGCAGTTTTCGTCCTGGTCGTGGAACACTGGACCAGCTCTACACCCTCCAGAGAGCTCTTGAGGGATCAAGGGAGTTTGCCCAACCAGTCTACACGTGTTTTGTGGACCTGGAGAAGGCTTTCGACCGGGTCCCTCTAGGATGTTGTGGGGGGTACTCAGGAAGTACGTGGTTGGACGCTCTTTACTAAGAGCTGTCCAGTCCCTGTATGAACGGAGCAGGAGCTTGGTTTGCATTGCCGGTAATAATTCGGATCTGTTCCGAGTGCATGTTGGACTACGGCAGGGCTGTCCTTTGTCACCAGTTCTGTTCATCACTTTTATGGACAGAATTTCTAGGCGCAGTCAGGTGCCGGGTGGGGTCCAGTTCGGGAGACACCAGATTTCATCTCTGCTGTTTGCAGATGATGTTGTTCTGTTGGCTTCCTCCAACCAGGACCTACAAGCATGCACTGGCGCGGTTCGCAGCCAAGTGTGAAGCGGCTGGCATGAAAATTAGCACCTCTAAATCCAGGGCCATGGTTCTCGACCGGGAAAAGGTGGTAAGTACCCTCCAGGTCGGGGGAGAGATCCTGCCTCAAGTGGAGAAGTTTAAGTATCTTGGGGTTGTGTACACAAGTGAGGGATGGATGGAGCGGGAGATTGACAGGCGGATCGGGGCAGCGACCACAGTAATGTGCTCGCTGTATTGATCCGTCGTGGTGAAGAAAGAGCTAAGCCTTAGAGATAAGATGAGGAGCTCTGTCACCCAGGAGGAGCTCGGAGTAGAGCCATTGCTTCTCCACATCGAAAGGAGTCAGTTGAGGTGGCTTGGGCATTTACATCGGATGCCCCCTGGAGGTGTTTGGGTCATGTCCCACTGGGAGGAGACCCAGAGGAAGACCTAGGACACGCTGGAGCGACTATGTTGCCCGGATGGCCTGGGAACGCCTTGTGGTCCCCCCAGACGAGCTCGAGGAGGTGTCTAGGGAGAGGGAGGTTTGGGTATCCCTCCACCGAATGTTGCCCCCGTGACCCGGCTCCGGATAAGCGGATGAAGATGGATGGTATTTATAGAAATATTCCCCAGTATTTAACACAAACTTCCGTGAAGAACATCTGTTATTTCAGCATCTGGAGACAAATCATCTTGCAAGGGGCTTAATGTCAAATTCAGTTTGCTTTCCTTCCTTAATGCTAGTGACCAAGACATTAGGCCAACACCATTGCATCATTACTGTGTTCACCAGTTCTACCACAATTTTCTAACCTCACTCCCCACGTTTGCGTCCAAAGCTCAGTAAAGACTTAATTCTAAATTTAATTGGAAACGAAAAATAAACCAAAATGATCAGTTTGACAAACAACAGGCTCTGTTTTCAAAAGTCCCCTCCTGTCAGGCTGCTGTACGTCTACGAGAAAAAAGGAAATCCTTAATGATTAGGTTAGAAAAGCAAACACACTTCTCTCACCGAATGTTGTGACTAACATCAAGAGGTTTGTTCTTATTTCCATCTTGATTACATAATCCGTTTGATTAATTAGCTGAGTGTTTCAGTCACTTCCTGCACTGCTGTGCTCAAACGGACACACTCAGCAATTGGGCCTATCAAAAAAGTTTTCTTTGAAGGATGCTTGGGCTTAAAAAAATGTATATATATTTCTCTCTGATCTGATGGCAGAAGGAAACGGCCCCTGCAGTCTGAAGCTGCAAACTGATAAAAACCTAGAAACATTACACACAGAAAAATAATCACTTCTGTGGAAACAAAAAGGGGCATGGACAATGAAAATCTGGCACTTTTGGTAATTTCCTGCAGCCCTGGTGTCTGTGACTGTTGCGACTGTTCTGCCGGGATCAATCAAACCTGTAAACAGATGCCACTGTACTCTGGCAGAGTGGAGATCATCTGGGCTTTTTTTTCCCCTTAAATGATAATTGGCTGGCTACGTTATGGACCGAATCCTGCTGACAGCTAATGTCTCCACCGCTGTGCTGTGAAAACACGTGTCATTCTGTTCTGCACAGCTCATAACTTAGTAACAGAGCTTCAGGCATCATTTATGACTCATGCTTAACCATCACCATCATATGGAGACGCAGGAAAAGCAAACAGATGTGCAGGGAGTAGGACTAGGGATGAGGGAAACGATGATCATTGGTTTTATCTTCCATGAAATCCCAGTAAAGACGGAACTTCATTTACAATTGCATTTATTTTGTAACATACTCAATCATTACTGAGTCTAATATTTGGGCTTTGCCTTACTTTGTTTCGTTAGATATCTGTAATTCAATGAATTGTTGCAAATTTTTCCATACCAATGTCACTCAGTAATATAAAAAGCTTCTTGTTTGACGCAGACTTTATAGTAAAACAACTTTATAATAAAATGATATGGGTCATAGTAGAGTGACCATCTTCTGACCATCATGATTGCACTCATTAGAATATCATTGTAAGTGTAACCTCTGGTCAAAAAGCACAGGAACAGAACAATTTTGACACTATAGGACTCGTTTTTTTTTAGTTTAGTTTAGTTTTAGTGTTTTTTTTTGGCAAGTTAGGTAGACCACCCACCAGGTTGGTAAACCCTGGTATAGAGAATAAGAGTTCAGGATAGAGCCACATCCTTATTTAAGCGTGTAGGACAAATAAACACAAAAAGTTTTCAGTTCAGCTAATGGAAACACATGGAAATATAATACAGCGGAGACCTGCTGCTGATGTCAGAGAGAAAGGCTGATTTAGAAACAAAATAACCCAAAGCCAAATAGATAAAACAACTTATTGCATCAAAATATAATGCAGAAGTGGTTTAAGTCCTATAAATGCAGCAATAGCTGACTTGTATTTCTTTCAGCCCTGAGTGTATTTCCTGAGAAAATTAAATTTATTGATTTCAATGAATTTCCTTCTTGTCCTTTTTTTCACCTTCCACAGAAAGGCCTTCAGCTTTAATTCAAACACAGTCATAGCCTTCGAATTTTGAGTTTCTCTGTAAACATATAAATTCTACAGAAATGTCCACATTTTCTCCAGTTGGACAACATTAGACATGTCCTCCAGTGTGACAACAACCAAATAAATGGACTACACTTGTGGTTGAAACAAACTGAAAGGGATTTCTGTGTTAGGCTGTTTGGAAAATACTTTAAAAAGTTCTGAAGTGAAGTGAAGACGGGACACAGATGAACACAGATGACTCTAACATCAATCTGATCTCATCAATAAGGTCATCTATCCTCTACACTGACCTCCCTTGGAGGAGTGGTGTTTTCTGTCCTCTTCAGTAGATTTCGAGAACTTTGTTTAAGTGTTTAAATTACTTTGTACAACTTTATCCCAATGGTACAAGAAACAGTTTTGATGTGTGCTGAACAAAGATTTATCATTAGACATTTTGCATGTTTTGCATGGGTCCTCAGATTCAAATACACAGCAAAATTCTTGTTTCTTAACATTGTTGCTGTTGCTGCGAGTCACTGCTTTGTCTACAGTTAAAAATTGAGAAAGATGAACATTTAGCGAGCTCTAAAAGAGCATCACTGTTTTCTCTGTTTATGAAGAAACCCCGTCTATGATAATCAGAAAACAATCGGAGCTGGGGAAAAAGGTTGGGGGGTACTTGGAGGTTGGGGATTAGTGTGGAAAAATGTGTGGTTGCAAATACATTCCATGGCTCGAAATTCGTGGTAGTCCGGTCGCCCGAGGCGACTTAATTTCCCATTTGGCGAGTTAATTCAGTTACTAGCCAGCCCGGTTGGCTAGTTGAAAATATATTCTTAAAAACGCGTTTTTATGTTGAAAATATAAACATAGCGTTTGTTACAGCGTTAACCGAACCGCGATACAATACGTGTAAACAAATCATAAATGTGCCGTTGAATTTATTACCACTGCACATGTTTATGACGCATCTCGTTGAGTCTCACATACTCTCACGTGATATCACAACCAGATTTCAATACTTGTGACCATATTATCGTCCATATAAACACGCATCTTTATTTGTTTACACTTTTAACTGTCAAAACATCTTTGTAATGTGAAATTTTCTGAAAGGAGTTAAGCCGCCAC
The DNA here is from genome assembly GCA_016785265.1 of Paraplagusia blochii. Classification (NCBI taxonomy): domain Eukaryota; kingdom Metazoa; phylum Chordata; class Actinopteri; order Pleuronectiformes; family Cynoglossidae; genus Paraplagusia; species Paraplagusia blochii. The sequence goes on along the minus strand of JAFBJS010000568.1, from coordinate 132,746 downwards.
CTGAGACGGGGAATAAACGACCAAGGTCGGAAGAAGAGAAAAGGGTTGCTGACAAGGAATACGAGACAGAAAAACGCCAAAGGTTTGGCATGGGAGCACGGCCGACCCTGGCTTCATTACGATGCGACCGCCCGACTAATGTTTTGTATCCCCTGTTCTGCGTTTTACAAAAACCGCATTTGACGAGGAAATCCGTGTTTGTAAACGGCAGCGGCAATTTCAAAAATAAAAGTGTTGTCGCACACGAGGGCAGTGAAAATCACCGTCGAGCAGTGGCTGCCGAGACTGCTTATATCTTTTTATTTAATGTATTTTTATAGTAACATGAAGTTGGCAGGACCCTTCCTTTGAATACATGGCATTCAGGGCCCACTTGCACAAAACATCTTAAGTCCTTTCTTATCCTTAAATTTAAGTATTTCCTTATCTCTTTTTTCATAAAAGATTATATATATATTAATGTTATTGAAATTATTTGCTTTAAAACATTATAAGAAAACTGCTTTATTTCTGTGATTATAATACATAATCAGATTATTGTGATATCTGTAAAATTAAGGTAATTTAAACTACAATATTGAAACAATTTAAACACATAGGCAAGTATAGGATACAATTATCCTTAACTTAAGATTTTTTGTGCAAGTGTGGCCTGCTGACTTAATTCTGGTGCTCAATTTTATTTCTTTTTATTTAATACTCATTTGCCAAGTTTTGCAATGTCCTGATTATTTTTTTATGTTTTATTTTATTATGGTGCTCTGAATTGTTATATTGTGGTGCTCTAAATTATTTTAATTTTCTTATTGAACAACAGTATCAGAATATTGTTGAAATAGATGAAAATGCATATTAACTATGAACAATTGTGGTCTTTTGTGTCATTTTTACACAGTGTTGAACTTACTGAGATCGGACACATTTTGGCTAGTTGATTTTCTGATTGGCTAGTAACTTTGTAAGGTAACTAGTCCGGCTGGCTGGCAAGAAAAAATATGAATTTCTAGGCCTGCATTCCTGCATCCCCATTCCCCACTATGTGACAATCTTGCCTCCATGGATTTCCTGAGAGTTGTTTGTATTTATCACTGCAGAGTTACAGCTGCTGACAAATCCACTGTTTATTCATGTTCTTGTTTTTCGCCTGTGCATAAAACATTTAGAGCCAATGCGTGATTCATTGATGGGCGGCACGAAACTGTGCACAAAACCAATCTGATTCAAGATCTGGAGCCATGTGCTGGAGCTGCTAACAGGGTTTGCTTTAGGGGTGAGGAAAGCTTATGTGGATAAATAGGACCATTTGTGGAATAAAACTCTGTGAGCTTCATAGGAGAGCGACTGGATAATTGCATGTGTACTGTATATGCATATGTATATGTGTAGAAGGGTGTGTGTGTGTGTGGGTGTGCTTCAAAAATATGTTGCTGGAGTTTCTAAATGAAGGGCCACCAGAGGTCCAGGCTAATAGGACATCAAGGGGAGATAAGAGGCTGTGGGTAGGAAGCTGACAACACAGCATTACAACACGGAGTGGGTATATGTGTTTGTGATGGCAAACAGACAGACTGACTGGGAGACGGAGAGTTTTTGTGGTTAGAAGAAAAAGTTGACTCCAACTGCACTTTTTAAGGAATTCTTTAATTGTCAGGACAGAGACCTCAGCGAGGTGAAAAAGATCAAAACCTCTGCGTTGAAGCACACCATTGCAAATAAACTCCAAAAATAACTTCTAGCAGGGATTTGATGCTGCCTCAACAACTAATCCCTTCTCAGTTTACAGGACAGGACTAGGACTCACAGGCCGTGTTCAATCACCCAGGCCTGAACCAAAGAGTTCAATTGTGCTATCATTTGACTTTTTACTATTTGAAGTATTTTGTTGAAATCCACCCCAGAGACACGAGTTCAACCATCAAGGGAGCGTTGAACCATCAGCTTCTTAGATCTCAGGGGGAGAAAGAGTTTTTAGGGAGAGAGAAAACATTTAGTTTCACCGTAGGAAAGGCAGCAGGGTGAAGCTGTGGACTCAGGACTATCCATCAATCGATTCTCTTAAATTTATCTTTTTTTCTTGATACACATTTATTCAGAAGCACCCCCAACTTTTAGAGAACAGGGTATGTTATCCCATCAAACAAATCAGTTAAATTTAATCAAATTTTGATTGAGGCTTTTATTCCCGTAACACATGGTAATGGGCAGACATGAAAAAAAATGTTTTTAGATTTGTGATAACTTTGGTTTTAGATAGGTAGAAGACAGGAGGCAGAGCTGGGTGTGGAGGAGTTAAATATGCTGAGATTTCTCTTTTGGAGAGACAAGGATGGACACAGACAGCAAGGTATGGAGAAACAGCTAGAGAAGCCAGATTGAGATGGTTTGGACATGTTCAGAGAAGGGACAGTGGATACATTGGTAGAAGAAGGATCCTAGAGATAAAGCTATAAGGTGGAGATGGTTGCAGTGAGAACATGGTGGTAGTTGGAGTTCTTCCATAGGTTTCTTGAAAGTGGTATCAACCTTAATCAATGCATTTTAAACATTGAGACTCAGGATGTGACTCAGTATGGTATAAATCCTTTATTAAATAAACATAACAATAATCATAATAACAATCATAATAAAAAGCATTTTTCTGTACAAAGACCCCTCCTAGGACAACAACAACAACAGCAGTGCGAAAGGAGAGACGTGGTGGGAGGAGGAAGATCCCACTCTCAAACATGTTTGGTCCATTTGGGCAGAAGGGGGCGCTGTTTCTAAGTGTCACCGTATTTCATAGTTGCTCCAAAGTCATGCTGGACCCCTGAGCCTCCAAGGCACTTCATCGAGAGTCAGTGGGGTCCAGAGGAGTGGGACAGCATGGACGTGCATGTGTATACGTGTACATGTGTTTGTGCACTTTGTGAGTGAGATTAAATGTGTGTCTAAAACCTCTCTCAGCAGCAATAGCGGCGACAGCAGCAGCTGCAAATACTGTCTTCATGTTTAGGTTATTTCAGTGTTCGTCCAAGATCTGACATGTGACTGACAGGAGGCAGGGTTCGTACATACAGTCACACAATGAGTGCATGTTGCCCAACATGTGTTTGTTGTCCATTTGTCAGTGAGATTCTCAAGGCTGGAAGTGGATGCACGGTGGGTGAGATTCTGTGTGTGCGCGGATTCTTGTCACCAATCTAGGGGGCGGCGGAGGGGTTAGGTCCTTTCTATCATGGCTTTTGAGGTCCACATGTAAAAAAAAGAAATAAAGATAGAGAGATAGCTGGAGCAATCTATCTATCCAGCTATAGATAGATTAGCTAGCTAAGATAGATTAGCTAGCTAATCTATCTATCTTGCCTCTTGTCTTCTATCTCAGTGTTTACTCAGTGTCACATGCTTCCATTGCACCTTGTTTTTAAGGCTTGTGTGTCTTTCGTCCAAACACTGTTTGTCAAATGTCGGAGGAAAATGTTTCTGGCTGTGAATTTCCATCTGTTCTTTTGTTCTCTCTCTCTCATCCTCTTGTCCTTGCAAATGCAAAGAGAGAAAGAGAACGAGAAGATTTCAGTGCTGTGTTTGTCATTCTCTCTCTCTCCCTCTCTCTCTTACTCTCTCTGCGTCTTAGTCAAAGTTTCTGCTCTTACCAGCAATCCATAGGTTGCAGCGACCAAAGCTCTTTGACATTTTGGCGTAAACCACAATGTAAAGATGACCTTTCAAGTTGACAGAAACCAGAAACAACAGCCTGTGGCAACTAAATATAACATGAGCGTCTCTCTGTCATTAGGACGACACGCTTCTAAATCCTTCCGCTGTGGCAACCCTACGTCTACTCACAAACATTTCATGTCTCCTGCTTTTATTTTTTTTTACTTCTTCTTCTTCTCCTCTTCTGTCACAGACTTGAAAAAACATTAAAAACAAAAACATTAAACAGTATAGACAAGCGGGTGAACAGTCAGTCCACTAATACCACAGACTGTCGGGAACTAAGAGGAAAAGTGGGGCTGATTGGCAGCAGGAGCCAGAACCAGGAGGAGAAAGTCAACGTGCCACACGAAGGAGCTACGTTCTAGGCCACGGGGTTTACACGTGATCGAAAAATATGACAAAGCTTTCTAAGCACGTTTTCCTAACCTACCACTGTTTGGATCAACAAATGTTGGTTGACCCAGTAGGTGTAGCTTACAGTATCCAGGTTCAAGAAGGAACCTCTGATGAGTCTGTGATGATGTGAAGAACGTGTCAATCCAAGCAGAGCACAGGTCTGTCATTGATATGTGTATATATTTGTATGGAGCAGTTTATGTGGTTCAGAGCCATAGTCTCTCTCTTTCTCTCTTATTGGTTCTTTCACCACACAAACGTCACCAGACAGTGTTAACTGGAGTTTTTCCAAACAGGAAACAGGCTTCCCGTTGTACAAGAATCTGCATCATCCAGTATGTAAATTGACACTAAAGTGAACTGGAGGAAATGAAGAAAACCAGCGAGAGCCTTGGTCTTCCGTCTCCTCCCTTAGGCCTCAGTGCAGCAGCGCTGCTGGTTCAGTTTTACTTTGTGTTTCAGGCCGTCGTACAGCTCAAAGTTGTAGTTCTCCAGGGTGGTGGAGGAGCGTGAAGACAGGCCACTGTAGGAGCAGGTGCAGTACAGGAGGAGGCCTGCGCAGATGGCACCCAGCAGGACACCCAGTGAGCTCATGACAATGATGGTCACCAGGATGGGGTCCAGGGTGTAGAGCCACGTGTTGTCCTTCTCAGAGACGCTGGTCACCGGAGGCTCAGATGACGGAGATGCGGTGTTCCACTGTAAACCTACAACACAGTAAGACCAGTTAACATCCAGGTGTCAGTGGTTAATGACCTGCTGCTGCCTCTTGACACTGGGTTGACCAGACGAGTTTGGCTGGAATTTGGGAATTTCTTTTTGGAGTTGGGCTGCGTGTTGAGGTCCTGGTACTTCAGCTATGTCAAATGCTGATCATTACTGCATATTTGCACCTAACTGTAGAGAAAGTTAACGACTAAACATAATAGATACACTGTAGACAGCCTTTCAGCAGCAGTTTACCTTAACCTCTGTTTGAACAATTGTATTTTTTGTATAAGACATAATTACGCAGTATTCTGTCTGTGTGGATTGTCACTCATGCAGGTCTCTTAATCAAAAATAGTAACTTTAAAGGCACATTTTCAAAAAACCTCTTTTTTTCTTCCATTTGCTGTTACAGTAACGTTTTTACTCTGGATTCCGTCTATGTGTAAATTCCAAGACATTTGAAGCTGGATATATGACTTGGCAAAACAGGTTATATGGCAAGTTTTTCAAGATGTCTTGTCTCCCAGCCTAGTCCTATATTATTTCTAAAGCCAACATTTGTTCCTAAAAATTACCGTACCAAAAAAATACTTCATTTCAGGTGCTAGTTGCTTGAACAGGACTGTTAACTCTAGACTGGTTCCCAAGAACTATCAAGAAGAGAATACAGGCAGGATGGAACAACTGGAGAAAAGCGTCAGGATTGATCTGTGATAGAAGAGAGTCAACTAAGGTGAAGGGAAAGGTTAACAGGACAGTTGTGAGACCAGACATGATGGATGGTTTAGAGACACTAGGAATAGGCAGAAGACAGAAGAAGAGGAAGAAGAAGGAGGCAGAGCTGGAGGTGGAGGAGTTAAAGATGCTGAGATTCTCTTCAGAGAGACAAGGATGGACAGGACCAGAAATTAGGTCATTAGAGGGACAACACAGACAGTAAGGTTTGGAGAAAAAAGCTAGAGAAACCAGATTGAGATGGTTTGGGCATGTTCAGAGGAGGGACAGTGGATACATTGGTCGAAGAATGATCCTAGAGACGGAACTACCAGGTAGGAGACAAAGTGGATATTGATGGATGCAGTGAGAGAGGACATGGAGGCAGTTGGAAGAAGAGTAGGAGACACAGAGGACAAGGGTAGATGGGAAATACTGATTTGCAGTGGCAACCCCTGGAAGAGGGAAAAGTCAATGAGGGAAGTATTAGTGAAATATAAGTGACCCCCTACACAACAGCTACTATAATGATTTGTAACGTAATCAATTGGTGAATATCTGAGTAATGTACTGCAGTAAAAGAAGAGTTGCTCACCTCCTCCTAAAGGGTCTCTGCCACTGAAAAGACGTCCGTCTCCTACTTTGTTAGGTCTCCTCACTGTCAGACAGAAGTGACAGGACAAGGATGTTTAATCAACCAGCTGATTCTTGACTGACTTCTCCACAGCTCATCTTTACACAGCAAAACACATCAGCCTTAAAAATATTAGAAAAATACGACTTTTATTGTTGTCAAGAAAGATCACTGTGACACATTCCTGTCAAACACACAGTCATGATATAGGATAATGATGGTATAAGACTGTTCATTCCACATGGAGAGAGATGCAAACACGTCATTGATAATCAACATCAGTCATGACAAAAAGATTCACCATTAAGTTTAAGAGAAGGTTCATGTACGATAGGGTTGTTTGTTTGCAAAGAAACATCAATGACCAAGGACTGTCACTTCCATGAGCAGGGAAATTTAAAGTGCCACTAGGGGAAGCCTGAATCTTTTCCGTCATTTCGTGACCAATCACATGGCAGTGTTAGGGCCACTTTAAGAATTAAACATCCTATTAGATAAACTTGAAATTAATAAAAAGAAATCACACACTTACGAGATGAAGAGCCCAGAATATCACACTGGTTTGTGATTTTGTGTGATCATAAACTTGTGGTTCTAAAAAATCCGAGAATCAAAGTTGACGTATCTCCTCATTTGTAAATGCAATACTAAGGTACAGCTTCCTCCACTTCAAAGATGCCCCACTTTTCTTGGATCTCCTCCAAAACATTCCATCTAGACCACTAAAATCTAATGAATTCTTGTCTTCATTTTCATAACGTTATCAACATTTTTCACCAAAAAATTACACCATCCATCAGTCAATTTTTTACTATTTCTCAAAAATTAATAATTTTAATCATTTTTTTTATTTTTTTACCTCAATATTGCTCTAACACTCTTGTACAATCCAAATGAAATTTTTGTTTTGCAGGTATTATTTTTTCTACTTATTTATTATTATTATTATTTGTTCTACTTTGACACTAACTGTACATTGTTATAAAGAAAGTACCACAATTCATTGGTTCAGGATATTTTAAGGGGACATCATCGCTGGTAATAAGATAATTGAGTCAAAGACAAAGTCAAAAGAATAAATACATGCTGGTCAAAAGTACTACGTTTTAAGTAAGAATAAGAAAAAAAAGAGAGGACTTTGATTAATATCTGAAGAGTAGACATTACAGAAATTACTGCAGCAATGGACTGAAGCCAAGTACAGTAGCTGAAGAGTACTCAGACTTTAGATGAATTTTACTGTCACTGTTCTGGTGTGTGCGTGTGTGTGTGTGGGGGGCTTTCTGGAGTGGAAGTGACTGCTTGGCAAGGCACACATAGTTTTAAATTTGGAGGACGTTGGTGACAAATTGCATTACTCATAGCGTTTCCAGGGCAACCGTAGTTGGCAGCAGGTGGGCAGTAAGAGTGGCCGTTGGATGGGAGATGAAAGTGCTTAGTCCTTCATGAATGTTATCTGTCAATTAACTAATTACAACTATTAGCAGCTTGGAGCGAACTGCGTGGAACTGGATGAAGGCGTCCGGTCGCCTCTCCCCGGAGGTGATTTAAAAGCACATAATGGGAACATGCCAAAAAATGGAAGATGTCAAAGACGATACAACCCCTGTCAGTCTGGCTTGACTGCTGAGCCGTGGCAGCAGAATTAGGTGCAATTTACTGAGCTGGGGACTCAGAGGTGACAGATGTCTGTGGGTGTGACAGAGACAGTGAAGACCACAGTCTCAGTTGCTCTAATAGGTTCCTGCAACACTGTCTGATGAGGGAGACATGGCCCTCATTTTTCTTTAAGGACTACGCTAGAAGGGGGAGGTCACAGAGTTAAATAAGATTTAATTGGAATTAGTTTGAGTAAATGTGTGGAGACATGAAGGACTATCGTCTCGTCAGCAAAAAATTTACAGACCATTCAGGAAGGAGGGAAATCAAACTCCTTGTCATTGTGACATTGTGATCCACAGCACTGCAAAATATGAAATTTGAGCTCTGCATTTAACCCATCACCAAAGTGAACAGTGGGCAACTGTTCACAACAGTGGGCAACTGTTCACAACAGTGGGTAACTGTTCACAAACCTTGTTTGTTCCTGCAAAAGCCTGCAGAGAAATCCCTCGCTTTCAGACCACAAAGTCACAGGAGCTGCTGGTGAACGGCTGCCCCACTGCTGCACATTTTGGCCAATTTAAATGGTCAACATAGAGGAATTCAACACCAATGCCACACTGAAACACATTTGAAGTCACCGACGGAAGCAGCGGTCAACTGCTGTGGACCATGGTGTAAAACATCAATATTTTTCTCGTATAGGCTCTGGTGCGATGTGAGCAGTGTTTACAAATCAGCCAAAACAACACCAGCTGTTACTGCTAGGAAAGGGTGAATAATGATAAGATAAACTGAGCAAACTGAGTTATGGAATAATATGAATATAGGATTTTATAATGTGAGCCCTTTGTTTTCTGTGTTTTCTTTGTTTCCATGAGATCCAACTGTTTTTCTCAGTCTTTGCCTTTGACTGAGGAAACCAACCAATGCAAAGCAGTGATTACAATGTGTCAGAATGTAACACAATTAGACTATAACAAAAATTGTGCAAAGAATCATGTTTTGTGTTCTTTCTGTCTTATGGCACTGAAATTGGAACCAGCATTAGCCGCCGGCTCTCCGATCTGGTTTCAATTATGTTCTGGATTCCTCTCAAGGGCACATGTAGGGAAGCAAAACAGTGCACTTATGACTTCCAGCTGGTGCTGCGGCATTTTGGGATTTGTAGGAGTGTAAATCAAGAGGAGGAGAAGTGATAGCCGACAGCTGTCTGTATTTACAAGCATAAAATCAACAAGCACATATTCACACTTGAAAACAATGCAGTGTGGCTCGGCAGGGTTTTCATCTGGGCAGCTCTGAGACATGGACGGTGATGGCAGTGGGTGGAGTGGAGCATGAGTGGGAGTGGAAAAAACATGCTCAATGATTGCAGAGAATCAAGATGGAACACTAAACACGGAATATGGCTGCATCCATCACGGGCCGATGCCTTTGTCAGGAGGTGACACGTCGCTCAATCAAAGGAGCTGGTTATCTCCATTGGGGATGCAGAACTTTAAGTATGATGGATTTGCATTCGCTCCTTTTTAAATGTGCACATGCTCTGAGGAAAAGGACGATGGGAAGGATGTTCGGGCTACAGCTCATATCACAGCTCATCTTATGTTGGTAGGGTTTTTTTTTCATAACACATACTGAGAGCTTTATTTTTTGCCAGATCATTTCCAAATGTCTGAACAAGACTTTCAGCCTGAGAGTTTCTTCTTCTTTTCCTCTCTCGCTCTACTGTTTCTTCTTCCCCTCTTCTGAAGCTACAGAGCTCCTCGTCTCTCTATGGTCTTGTTTTAGCCTGTGGTTTTGGCAGCTTTGACTCTTGCTCTTACACCAGAATTGCCCTTTCTACTCATCCTCCTCCTTCTCCTGCTCCTCCTGTTCCTCTCCCAGCCCACACATGTCAGTTTATAGATCTAGGACGGGGTCATTCTGGGAGGACTGCTGAGGTAATGTTATTCCAGACAGTGCTCAGTGGTTCGTTTGGTTAAATAACTTACTCAGAGTCCAGTTTTCTCCTCTGGAGCGGCACACTGTAAAAAGTCAACAATGAGCTCCTTCAGTGAAACTAGGAGACGATAACAGCTAAATTTTCTGCAAAATTTCCACTCTGCAGTTCACAAGCAACAATGTCTGTGTTATTGAATTTTGTAGCTGCAGCTAGAAAAAAAAGAAGAAGACTTGCACGTGCATCCAGGGATGTTCCGTCGACTTTGCCATGTCACAAAAAAAGAACATAAACAAAGAAACCCGCTCGTGCTGACATCTCAAACTGACGTGCTTCCATCCTTTGTCAAAAACATAGTCCTGCCAAGTGGCTTCCCCTCAGCAGAGGGTGCGGTGTCGGTCCCGGCTGTCCAGTCTCACTGTCAGGACAGGTTCAACCCCTGGGGTAGCCATACTGGATGACCAGTTAGAATACTGGAAGCACTGGGAGGAGCTGTGGTAGGCCACTGACAGCTGGCTCTTCTTGGTGGCCAGGTGTTGTCGGCAGCAACAGAGTGCCCTGACCAAGATGGCCACCGCCAGGAGAAGGAGGGCACCCCCAGCGGCCATTATGTAATACCAGTGGATGGACAAGGGAGGCACAGGAACGCCTCCCCCTGGTGGAGAGATACAGAGTAATTGGCCAAGGAGAAAAGAGAGGAGTGGCACTTTTTTGTTTCAAATGTTTTTTTCTGACATTTATCTCCTTTTTTGCTATCCCTCTGCAAACGTGCACCATCTGTGTGCATGCGCCAGCATGCCAAGTTCCAAAAAAAAAAGAAAAAAATCTCCAAGGCCAAAACAATGAAAATGCATCCACATCCCTCAACGTCTTTTTTTTTAAATTAAAGCTCCAGTGAAATGGTGTAAAACCAGAGCCAAAATAATTAGTGATTGAAGGATCCACACACATCGAATTAGGGAGCTTTCTCTTCCTGTGTGGAAATGGCACAGGGAGTGACACCAGAGCCTCCCTGTGACAAAGTCTCAGAACCATGCATGAATCAGTCAGACGCCACATGAGGATCTAATGCTGCACAGCTCCCCAAGAGCTGCTATTGGATTGAGATTGGTTATTTAGTTGACTCCTCTCTGCAAATTTATTTTGGATTGCATAATTTATCGCCCGTCTTTGTTCCTGCCTTTTCAGTTTCTTTTCTTTTTTTTATCTCATGCATCAGCCTACAGGCCAGTCCTCTCCTCCTCGAGCCAAACTCTGTCTCCACAGTTCTGCACAGACCTGGTTCACTCTCAACCCCAACTTCCACGCCTCCTTCCTTCACTTTTTTAAGGATTTTTTTTTTTCTTGTGAGAGGAAATTTAACAACATTTAAGTCAGAAAAGTGAAGAAAAACAACATCAGAAGCAAATGTGAAAACTGTCAAACACAGCCTCTGTGTGTCAAAAGACAGAGTCATGAAAAAGAAAAGTGAAACAGATCTGAACATTGATTTACGACCGTGTGACATGATGGCAGGGAGAAATGGTCTGAGCTAATACTTCACACCAAACTCACTCATCACACCTTGCTGACATCAGCAAAAGAGACTCAGAGGCGCTTCTCACGTGCCACTAGGTGGCGCTGGTGTTCATGTGTGCAATAAAAGTAATGCTAAAAGAGGGAGCAAAGGTTTTTTCTTTCTACTGACGCAATATTAGCACTGACTTAGGGTTACAAAAAATAAGGCTAGGGTGTTGGCCGATAAGGAACATTTTTTTTTACGTAAAACTGCATTAAGTAGGTTTTAGCACCATGTAGGAGTGAAGTAACACTACTACCATGGATTAGATGGGAAGAGAAATGGAGTTGGGGTGATCACCAGGGAAAAGTATGCAAGTAATGTGGTGGATGTGAAACGGGTGACAGGTTGATGTGTGTGAAGGTAGAAAAAGAAGGAGTGATGTTGAATGTTGAATGTTGTCAGTGGTTATGCTCCACAGGTTGGCTGTTAGTTAGCAGAAAAGGAGAAGTTTTGGAATGAGCTGGATTTGGTTGTAGAGAGCATCCCCAGGGGAGAGAGAGTGGTGATTGGAGCAGACTTTAATGGCCATGTAGGAGAAGGAAACAGAGGGGATGAGGAAGTGATGGGCCGGTTTGGAGTTAGGGATAGAAATTTGGAAGGACAGGCAGTGGTGGATTTTGCAAAAAGAATGGAAATGGCCGTGGTAAACACCTATTTCCAAAAGAGAGAGGAACACTGGGTGACACACAAAAGTGGAGGCAGGTCCACTCAGGTAGATTACATTCTCTGTAGAAGAGGTAATCTCCGGGAGATAAGTGACTGTAAGGTGGTGGCAGTTGGGAGTGTAGCCAAACAACATAGGATGGTAGTATGCAACCTGACAATGGAGGTGAGAAGACGGAAGAAGGTAAAGACAGAGCAGAAGATCAAGTGGTGGAAGTTAAGGAAAGAGGAATGTTGTGATGACTTTGGAAAAGAAGTCAGAACAGTGTTGGGCCCTGGTGGGGAATTCCCAGATGATTGGGAGACCGCTGCTAAAGTCATTAGGGAGACAGCTATGAAGGTGCTAGGTGTTTCCTCTGGACAGAGAAAGGAGGACAAAGAGACCTGGTGGTGGAATGATGAGGTCCAGGAGAGTGTCCAGAGAAAGAGACTAGCAAAGAAGAGATGGGATAATGACAGGACAGAGGAGAATAGACTGGAGTATGGCGAGACGGCAAGGGAGGTAAAGAGGAAAGTGGCCAAGGCCAAACAAAAGGCATATGAGGAGTTGTACGAGAGGTTAGACACGAAGGAAGGAGAAAAAGAGTTATACAGATTGGAAAGGCAGAGAAACCAATCTGGGAAGGATATGCAGCAAGTGAGATTAATTAAGGACATTAATTAAGTAAGGAGATGGAAATGTCATCACCTGTGAGGAACGTGTGCTGGGAAGATGGAGGGAGTACTTAAATGGAGGAGGAGTTGTTAAATGAGGAAAATGATAGGAATAGGATAGCGTAGGAATGAGGAGCCAGCTCCCAACAGGGAGAAGGTCGATCAGATTAGGAAGGATGAAGTTAGAAAAGCTCTGAAGAGGATGAAGAGTGGAAAGGCAGTCGGTCCCGATGACATACCAGTGGAGGTATGGAAGTGCTTGGGGGAAGAAGTTTTCTCACTTGGCTCTTCAATAGAATTTAAGACACCTGATGAGTGTTCTTGTACCAATTTACAAGAAGGGTGATGTGCAGAGCTGTAGCAATTACAGAGGGATAAAGTTGATGAGCCATACCCTGGAGATTTGGGAAAGAGTAGTTGAGGCTCGGTTGAGGAAAGAGGTAGAGATTTGTGAACAACAGTATGGTTTTATGCCGAGAAAGAGTACCACAGATGCAATATTTGTCTTAAGGATGTTGATGGAGATGTACAGAGAGGGTCAAAAGGAGCTTCATTGTGTTTTTGTGGATTTAGAAAAGGCCTATGACTGGATTTCAAGGGAGGAACTGTGGTTTTGTATGAGGAAGTCAGGAGTGGCTGAGAAGTATGTTAGACTGATGCAGGATATGTATGAGAACAGCACAGCAGTGGTGAGGTGTGCTGTTGGAAGGACAAAGGACTTTAAAGTGGAAGAGGGACTTAATCAAGGATCTGCCCTGAGCCCCTTTTTGTTTGCTCTGGTGAAGGACAGATTGACAGATGAGGTCAGACAGGAGTCTCCATGGACTATGATGTTTGCAGATGATATTGTAATCTGCAGTGAGAGCAGGCAACAGCCAGAAGAGAACCTAGAGAGGTGGAGGTTTGCACTGGAGAGAAGAGGAATGAAGGTCAGTCGTAGCAAGACCGAGTACATGTGTGAATGAAAAGAGGAGCAGTGGAGTGGTGAGGTTACAAGGAGCAGATGTGGATAAGGTGGAGGAGTTCAGATACTTGGGCTCAACTGTTCAGAGCAGTGGAGACTGTGGTAGAGAGGTGAATAATAGAGTACAGGCAGAATGGAACAACTGGAGAAAGGTCTTTGGAGTGATCTGTGATAGAAGGGTGTTGGCTAAGGTGAAGGGAAAGGTTTACAGGACAGTTGTAAGACCAGCCTTGATGTATGGACTAGAGACACTAGAATAGATAGAAGACAAGAGGGAGAGCTGGAGATGGAGTTAAAGATGCTGAGATCCTCTTTGGGGGTGACAAGGATGGACAGGATCAGAAACGAGGTGATGGGGGACAACACAGACAGGAAGGTTTGGAGAAAAAGCTAGAGAAGCCAGACTGAGATGGTTTGGACATGTTCAGAGGAGGGACAGTGATTATATTGGGAGAAGAATGCTAGAGATGGAGCTACCAGGTAAGAGACGAAGAGGAAGTCCAAAGAGGAGATTTATGGATGCAGTGAGGGAGGATATAGAGGTGGTTGGAGTTGGAGTTGCGCGGAGGATGCGGAGGACAGGGTGAGATGGAAATTGTTGACTCGCTGTGGCAACCCCTGAAAAATGGGATAAGCCGAAATGAAAAGAAGAAGGAGTGAAGTAACACCTGCATCCTGTTTTGAGGAGTTGCAACAAATCCAAATGCAGTGATAAAGCTCTGATGAATTAATCCTTTAATGTTTTTCATAGTTTACAAGTTCAGAACTGCTTATTAACGCAAAAGAAGTATTGTTTGGCCATTTCCACAGTGATCAGTAGATTTAATTTTATACAATAAGAATAGTCGGAGGGATCAGCCAGCTTCTTCAATCCCTCATCTTTCAGGAGTTTTACGCCTCTTCCTGTTCCTATTTTCTGTCTCAAAGTGAGTGTGAATGGTTATTTGTGTGTGTGGCCCAGGGTGCATCTTCACTCATTCACCCCTAGGAGTGACCTATGCACTCCTGTCAAACTGTGAAAAATGGGCTAGTAGAAAACTGTTTAATGAATGACTACAGTGAGTTTCATCTCCTAATTTCCTAACGTTCCATTTGTTTAGATGAAAACAGCTCAGGGAAGTCAGTGCTAAACACAGTGTCTGTGTCTTCCTAAAAAACCTGAATTATCCCTTTCAGTGAGGATGAGAAAAGCCGGGTGGAAAAATGCACACACATCACATTTGTGCGGAAACAGCTGAGCTCTTCTCTCATTGGGGGAAGCCATTATGAGATGCCAAAACACTAGCATCCATCACAGAATCCCTCAGGATGCTCTTAAAAAATTTCATGAGGCAAACAGTTATTTAAAACCCTTCAGGCTGCATCAGGGCGATTCCTCCAATTGAGAAAAGAGCTCTTTTCAAAAAACCTGACTCCGTGTGAAGTGATAGATGGAGCTGGCCTTGCACAGTTGGATCTTTGGAGACTAAGCCTTTATTCTACTGATATCACTGAAGTCAAAGTGCGGAGTTGTTGAGTTTAAAACCATTCTAGAAGTTTGCAGTGTCAGGAAATGTAACAACTTATGTCCGTAAAGTAGACGTCTACTTCAGGAATAGTTGTCATTAACTGTTAGTTTGGAATATTGTCGGGAAAAAGATTGGTTTAGGCGTTTTCTTTGGTTTTGTTTGTTTTAGTGCCGCCAAGCAATTCTAGCGCTAATGCATACCGACGTGCGGGAAGCAAGACAAGACAGGAAATGACATTGTAGGAAAACTGAACTCACCTGGGTTTTCAGGAGGAAATGCCGTGTAGGGTTCTGTGAGGAAAAGCAGGGGGGAGACAATCAGAAAAAGAAAAATGAGAAATATTATTAATATGAGAGGAGAAAGTCAACCAAATGTCACACAAATATCACTCCACTATCAAACTCCTGAGGAAATTCAAGTTATTTCCTCAAATAACTGGCCTTAACTATGGCATTTGCTCCTTTAATAGAACATGATTTCAAACAGAGTGACGTGACCTGGGACTTTTTTCCACAGACCTTGCGCACACAGGGTTCAGGCCATGGCTGGATGTGTGCATCCACCTTCACACAAAAGTTCACACTCTTCGAGTTGTGTATCTGCAGAGTCCAGATAAACAGCAGCGAGCCGCAGCTTTTTTTTCTCTCCCTTCTGTGAATGCACAGTTCAAAACCTTGACTTTCATTTGCCTGGAATGCAATCAAAGAAGGGAAGAGACATGGGAACTTTTTGGCAGGAACACCACGAATGTCCTGCAAAGAACTCAACTGTGCCGGATGATAAGTGACGTCCCAGCATGCTATGCTGTGGCTGGGTAGGGAACACAGGTTAAACTGTGTTGCTGCAGTGAGCTGAGACAAATTTAGGAACTACTTTTAACTTCCCAAAGTTCCAAAAAAATCAATGACCCTGATGGATAAAGAGAGGAAATCTATACATCTAAAAGGAAAAGAGCAATTACTGTTTGACAGGATCAGTACATAGATATTTCATTACAAGTAAAGTACAGGCTCAGACTACAGTACAGTTCAAGCTGTACAAAATATAATATTTTGTATAATATTCTGCTATTTCTTAGTGTTTGTTCAACTGGTTTACATTGACCTGTGAACAGTAAATGCAGGAATCAGAGAGGGTGTTTTAAAATGAAAGGAAGAATAAAGACGGGGAACGAGAGAGACGTAGTCGATCAGAACCAGCTGGAATAACCTACTTCCACTAGCGGCTGGATCTGCAACATCAAGGGCTTTGTGCTGGTGGTTTATGTTTCCCTGACAATCTCAGGCATGAATAGGAGTTTCTCCACAGTACCTGACTCAAAGTGAGATTCTCCAATAGGAGGATGCATTAAGAATGAGGCTGATGTTCTAAACTTATATTGAAAAAAAAGTCCCACAGCTCCACTTTAATGGGAGATATCCAGTTGGCACATCCTTATTTTCTCTTTGCTTAGATTCTCTTCTTAATTAAAAAAAAAAACTTCTTTTAATAAAGCAGTGGTGGCCTAGAGGTTTAGGAAGCAAACTTAAGTATGCAATGATTCAAGGTTCAAATTCACCATCTGCCAGGTTTCCAACAAGCATAGCAACATCCTAATCCACATAACATCCTGTGGGCCCACTACCCACGGGCAGGCTCACAGTATGCAGCAGTGTGATTTGGGTGGCAGTGGTGGAGACTGCTGCTCCTGTGACCTATCAACAGATACGTGGATGAATCTGCCTTGTCATTGGGGCTGCTGTGAGCTGCTGCTGTAGACTGTAGACTTTGAGCTGCTGCTGTAGACTTTTATAGCCTTAGGGTTCCTGAAGCACTGACATACATAGGACTGACAAACACACACACTCTTTCTCAGTCTCTTTAACCCAGTTTAGGAGACAGCCTCGCCTCTGTCGATGGGCTCCCCAAATACAGAGATGAAAGGATGGAGGGGGAGTGGGAGGGAGAGTGTTTACTCCTCCCTGAAAAAAAAAAAAGTAAGAACAGCGAACTAGGCCATAGACGCCCTGTGGGCGAGGGCGATGATAATCTATGTTTCATTGGATTTCCTATTCTTCTCTCCCTCTTTCTTCTCCCTCTGTCTCTTCTGTGGTATTTGTAAACATAGCTTTTCCCACTCCGTCAAAGAGAATTATTCCTCGGTCAGTGTTTTTTCTCCCTCCACATTTGCAGGAGTGCAGTGCGAGCGCCAAGCAGCCTCTTTAATCTGGCCTGAGCTACAGCTTTGGAGAAGGTTTAAAACAGATCAGAGGGTTAGCCAGCGCTCTGCAGCCAAAAACCTGCCTCTCTGGCTTCTGACTGACGTTCATTGTGCTGCGGAGCAGCGCCACAGAGGAGACAGCGGGGCTGAGTTCACCTCCGTCTGGGCTGTGTGTCTGGCTGTTCTGAACTGTCCAGTTCTTCTGTTTTTGCCTTTTTTTGGTACTTTTCATTCATTTTGTGTTTGGATATCAGATAGTGTTGTGAATGAAAAAAGTAGCGTATTTTCCGCACTATAAGGCTCACCGGATTATAAGGCGCACCTTTAATGAATAACCTATTAAAAAAAATTCATACATAAGGTGCGCCGCATTATAAGGCGCATACAATAAAAGCTTCAGTAGTGGCTGCTGTTGCGTTATGCATCCACTAGATGAAGCTGCACTCAAGCGAATGTAAACAACACAGTCAAACTAGAAGTGGAGGGGAACGTTTACTCGATTCAGTAAACACGTAAAAGAAACAGTCTGATACATTACGGCAAATTAAATGTTAGTGCAATGACAGTATAGTAACTCTCTAAATAGTGTAACGTAATAACAATATAACAATAACTCAACAATGTTTAAACGTCAATGTCCATATTCACAATATGAACCACCTTGTTCAGCTGTAAACGCATAAAAGAAACACGTAAAGCTCTCTAGTTCATTCCTCAGTTCATTCCTCATCCACGAATCGCTTGAATTCTGCTTTTTCAGTGTTCGAATTGAACAGTTGGGCGAATGCGGCTTCCACTATGCCCAGCTGCGTCTCGCCCAAGTCGGCGACTAATTTGAGACTATTCTAGCTCCATACTGGTGCATTTATTCTGAAAGCACATTTGTGATTTCTTAAAATACTGTTATGTCCCGGAGACAGACCTGTCAGACGCTATCTTGCGCTGAAGAACTTTATTCACGATTACAGCGAACTTATAACTTATTTCCAGACTAATTGCAGCACCGCCCCCTGCAGCTTGGCTCCTCACTCTCACACTCTAATATCCCCACATAACCACGCCTCCCCACACTTGGAAACGTTGATCCTTTAACTGCTGTATAAGACCTTATAACCATTACAATACGTTTGTGGATCCGCGCTCGTGCATTTATTCTGAAAGTACATTGGTGAATGAAAATGCACGAGTCCCACAGTCACATATCCAAGCATGCACCGTGTGGTATTTCTAGAGGAGAAAATGGAGTCGGCTGCTGCTTCTTGTAGTTGTGAGACCTGTTGCGGCTCAGTATTGGTCCATATATAAGGCGCACCGGATTATAAGGCGCAGTGTCAGCTTTTGAGAAAGTTCAAAGGTGCGCCTTTAGTGCGGAAAATACGATACATCAGATAAATGGCTCCAAAATTACTCATTCTATTGTTATTTAGTTATTTACTTTAAATACACCATTGAATGTGCTTTGTCTTTTCCTTTAGGCTTGTCCTTGTTTCAGGGGTTTCCACAGCCATCTTCACTCTGACTCCCACTACCTCCATGTCCTCCCTCACTGCATCCATCAAGCTCCTCTTTGTCTCCTACCTGGTAGCTCCGTCTCTAGGATCATTCTTATACCAATGTATCCACTGTCCCCCCTCTGAACATGTCTCAATCTGGCTTTTTAAAGCTTTTTTCTCCACACCTTACTGTCTGTGTTGTCCCTCTAAACACCTCATTCCTGGTCCTGCCCATGCTTGTCTCTCCTAAAGAGAACCTCAGCATCTTTAACTCCTCCACCTCCAGCTCTGCCTCTTGTCTTCTACCTATTCGTAGTGTCTCTAATCCATCCACCATGACTGGTGACTGTCCTGTAAACCTTTCCCTTCACCTTAGCTAACTCTCTTCTATCACAAATCAATCCTCCTTTTCTCCAGTTGTTCCATCCTACCTGTACTCTATTCTTCACCTCTCTTCCAGTCTCCACTGCTCTGAACAGTTGACCTTCAGTATCTAAACTCCTCCACCTTCACCACCTCTGGTCCTTGTGATGTTTTGCTATGACTGACCTTTATTCCTCTTCTCTCTAGTACAAACCACCACCTCTCTATGTTTCCTTCTAGTTGTTGCTTACTTTCGCTACAGATCACAATGTCATCTGCAAACATTATTGTCCATCGAGACTCTTATCTGTCATCATCTGTCATCTTTGGTCATATTTAGATCATATATACAAGAATATTTACAACTTTATTATGTTTTAGTGAGACCACACACCACCAAGAATCTGCTAATTGATTTCATTCCAAACCAATTATTATGTAAACCTTTCTTAAAACTGCTTTTGGAGTGTGACTTGCCATTGTGTGTGTGTGTGTGTGTGTGTTTGTCTTACGGGTGCACTCCTTCATTGGAGTACTGGGGCTTATATGGATATTGTCTATCCAGATGTGTCCCCTGGTGCCGTGTGCGAAGAAACCCTCCATCACCACCTAACGAAACCAGCAGAGGAAGAGAAGGAAGAGGAGGGAGCGATAAGGGTACATTTAGATTAGAAGGAAGATGACAGGATAAAGGCAAACAAGACGGCGAGGGAATGGAGGAGAATTGAGAAGAGGGACGAGTACCAGCAGAAGGAGAATGAGGAGAAAGAACAGAAACAAAAAGTTGTTATAGTAGGATTTTAACAGTGTGATTTCAAAGTTACAGTTGACATTCTTCAGGAGGTTTTATTTCTGTGGAAGTTAGCAAGAACTTCCTATGATTCCTAAAATAATCACTGCAGCCGAAAGAGACAGTGTGGTTCAGCCAAGTGTCTGTGGACAACCAGTCTGGGACAGGAGGAACTTCATGAACTTTGTGAACTTTCATGAACTTAATTTTTGGTGGTATTTTAATGCGTCGTTCAGTTCTTTGGTATTTACTTTTTCCTTCTTCTTACACAAGCAGCACATAAGGCATAAACTAAAAGAAGCACGTAAGGCATAAACTAAAAGTATGAGCAACTTCATCTCTACCTGGAAGTCTTTTGGAGACCGTGGCAGGATGGTGCCACCCTCCTTCCAAACTGGACCCTGATCATCTTTCAGGATCCAGAGCAGAGTCTCTTCGTTGTGGGCATCTCGCAGTAGAACCCTGAGGTGACCCTGGGCCTCGCCCCACAGCTGGTAGGAGAAGAGGAGGCAGAGTGGCCCGGTTTCTGCTGAGACCACAGGGCCGAGGAGGCGAGCCCGCTGCTGCTCTGTCTTGAGGCTGGCATCCATGTAGAGGTAGCTGTTGAGCTCTGGGGGATAGAGTAAGAAGGTGCTAGATTGCAGTCTAGTGCTTCACGTGTTTTCATTTTTTAGAGTTCTGTCACGAGCGAATAATGAAACGCAGAAACTGCCTGAGGATCTAATGAGCCCCAGTGAAAACACAGCGAGGGCATGGAGCAGAGCTGCTTTGACCTGGAGTTTGCTGTCTGCCGCACCAAATCAAAAGTGACAAAAGCCACATTTGATCTGCTTTCATTTCAGAAAAAGGCAACAATTAAAAGTGAGAGAATAAAAAAAGGTTGTGTTAAGCTCCTGAAATGAGTTGGTGCACTTGAACCTGTCTTGACTAATACAAGCAAACAAGTTTCCAACAAGTCTCTCAAACCAAACATTGGCCAATCACGAGATCGCCAGTGCTCACAATGGACGTCATAAAAACAATAAGCAAAGACAAATATAAACACTTCACGTCTTAATAGTGTAAGGCTCACTTTAAACCCGGTGTGTCTGTGGGTTTGTGTGTGTGACCAAAACCCCAGTCAGGCCCTCAGGGGCCCATTCCTCTTCATTCCCATTCAGGTGAAGGACTTCAGTGACAGAAAAATCTAACAAAAGTCACCTCACTGCATTTGTTTACACCAGAGGATGTTTGGTTTGCGAATTGGACACCGGCATGAATTCCATTGTGAGGGAGTAAGTACTGTAGAGTGTGTGTATTTGTGGGAGAGGCTCAGTGAGGCGTCCGCTGAAGAATGTCTTTAGTGGACCCTGTGAGAAAATGCTCTGCATCAACAATCTGCAGATGAAATCATCTGCTTTATTGTGAAGCACTTTGACATTTAAGTATATATTACATGTTTATGCTCTGTCTTCCCTCTACATTGTGTGTGTGTTGTCAAGCCAGAAAATTAAAACAAGAAACATGTGATGCTCCCTTTCTCTGGGAGCAGTTTACTTTGTCTTACTTTATCTCAGCAGCCTGTGAATAACTGTCTTGACGTTCCTTACTTCCAGTGTTGGGACAGTTACTTTAAAAAAGTAACTTGTTACTTTACTAGTTACTGATCTGAAAAAGTAACTAGTTACATTACTAGTTACCAAATTATAAAAGTAACTAGTTACTTTACTTTGAAAACACATTAACCTTTATAGGGCAAGTGACTGTTTTTGGAAATTTCCTCACCCTTTACAAATGGCCCCCCTCCTCTACCTCAGTGAGGTCAAGAACCATGTGGTCCTCACTCAGCCATTCAGAAAAGATTACCCAACATCACAAATCACCTGTGTCATTCAACCAATCAGCAGGTACCTGGAGTGTACCTGCTGATTGGTTTAAGGAGTCTGAATCAGCACTTCTGTTATAAAACTGATCCTCTAATGTTCCTTTCATCTTATAGGTGTTTTTATTGTAAATTTTACATATACATATTTTTACCACCTATGTGCGAGGAACCAAATACAGTTACTTTGTTTCCTTTGATTTCTCCAAGACAATGGAATATTTTGAAAATATTGAAAACAGAAATAATGGTTGGTTATGTCCCCCAACAACACTCTAAAGTTGTTGTAGTTTTTTTTATTTCATAGTATTTCAATGATGCCCTATAAACAGTTTAGTGTTGTGCTCTGTAGCTGTAGCTATTTTACGCTGACCAGATTTGTGAGCGTAATTTTGCTACGTCACTCTGTTACCAGCCAATCATAAGTTTCACTCGTTGGCAGCCAATCACACGGCAGTGTCCCCACGAGGGTCCGTCTGTGACGTCACTAAACTGTTTCCAAGAACCAAGTTCAAGTCCTACAATAATGGTGTCTGGAAGCAGCAATGGCGAGCGTTTGAGTGTAAGTATGTAAGCATGTTATGACATGATACTTACACTTGAATGCTCGCCATTATTGTAGGACATAAACTTGGTTCTTGGACGCAGTTTAGTGACGTCACAGACGGACCCTCGTGGGGAGACTGCCGTGTGATTGGCTGCAAACGAGTGAAACTTATGATTGGCTGGTGACGGAGTGACGTAGCAAAATTACGCTCACAAATCTGGTTAGCGTAAAATGAGTCTCAAAATTACAAATTAGCGTGCGTGTAGTTTCACAAAGTAAAAGCACGATTTGCGTGCGCGTACCACAATTCACAAACGTATTTGGAAGAATTCACAAATGTATATTGACGCGTGAAGCGTTGTTTGTGTGCTCTTCTCAGAATACGCACGCGGATCCGTGTTTACGCGTTTGGTCTTTTGTGTTCTTCTCAGAATACGCACACGGATCCGTGTTTACGCACACGGATCTTTGTGAGACTATTCTGGCTCCATAGTAGCAACTATCATAATGGAATCTATTGGGACTGTAATGGTTATAAGGTTATATACAGGGTTATAGGGTTAATGTTTCCCATTGTGGGGAGCCGTGGTTAGAGCTGTGTGGATGTGAGAGAGTGAGAGAGTGACGCTGCAGGGAGCAGAGTCTGGAAATAAGTTATACGTTCACTGTACATTACAGTACAATAAAAACAAAATAGATGTTTATACATTTTGACAGGCATTTTATTTTATCAACTTGACACTTGCTGTCGTCTTGCCTGTGGGTGTGTGCTGCTGTACCGCGTCACCTGTGTGTGAGACTGTTTATTTCCCTAAAAGGCAAGAAAACCGGCCCAGGTCTCGTTCTGATTGGCTTAGCATGAAACTATGTCAACCAATCATCGGCCTTTTTCAACATAATGATTTACATAGCGCACGAGTTTCACACAGTTTCACACCATGACTGTAAGAGTTACCACACACAATGATAGCCAGCAGACACCCTAGCCATTGGGTGTTGATCAGGCAGAGAAAAACACTTATCTCTCACTCAAGGTGGTGCAGCTTTAGTAACTAGTGCCAGGCCCCATCACATAGAAGCAACTGCTTCTACTTGATGTCCTGCACCAAAACCCCAGGCCGAAGACCAAGTTTTATTTAACCGTCTTACCTTATATGGGCTGTTAGTCTACGGCTGACTCACTGTAGACTTCATGTCACTACAGTGAATCAAGTTTCAGACTCATGTTTGGTTGGAGGTAAAGTTGATAGCTTTCTCTATGGGATTTAGTGCTGGGGTCTTAGCAGCTTATATTAAGTCCAAAACTTCTCTCAGTAACATTAGCTGATTAACTATTTTATGCTGGAGCTCCTTTAATAACTAGGTTTAACATGGGAGGAAAATCCAAGAAAGCAGGGTGTCAAACTGTAACTCACAGTGGGACAAAATTAAAAACTAGGACAAAGTCAGGGACCAAACTTCATTGAAATAATTTTTCATTACTGTGTAGGTTCTTAGTCACTGAGGCAATTTAATCCAAAAATAGTTTGTTTAAAGGGCAACTGGACATAGTTAGGAAGAGACCTCTTCATTTCTGGAGTTAGAGCCTCTAGGACAGGCATGGGCAAACTAGGGCCCGGGAGCCAGGTGTGGCCCAGTACATTTTTTAATACGGCCAAATTAAATAAAATTAAATTATTTATTTGTATTGTCATTATACCGCTGACTATTCCCTGCATTAATATGATTCCCCCCAGGAGATTACGTCATGAAGGGTACAATAAATATAGGATTTTAGGTTTTACACAAGACTTTTGAATTTATCGTAGTTAAAATGAAGGCTCCATCTTTCTGCCCTGGACTCTACACCCGTGTCCAATTGTAGCACCAATTGCGGCCAGCGAGGAAAAAAGTTTGCTCACATCTGGTCTACGATTAGATGTGAAACGTCTTCAAGAAACCTATTATGTTCAGCATTGTTCCAAGTAACTGTTTTTGGCCCAATAGTTTTGTTTCCTTCCTCAACAAACTTTTTAAAATTTCATTTTGGTGTGAATATATTGTTATAAGAGTCTAAGAGATGGAGCTACCAGGTAGGAGACCAAGAGGAGATTGATGGATACAGTGAGGGAGGTAGTTGGAGAAGAAGATACAGAGAACAGGGGGAGACAGAAAAGGATGGTTCGCAGTGGCAACCCACGAAAAAGGTACAAAAATGAAAACCAAAAACAAACCTGAATCTGGAACAGTTAGATTCTATGACCTCTCTTGTATCTTCTTAATGTAAATCTTTTCTAACAGGCAAAAAAAAAAAGGTTTATGGCATAATAATACAACTGATACTACCTTATGTACTAATCCTACTAGTATATAAGGCTTATATGCTAGTACACCAACTCTAGTGGATATTTGTTATAAAATACTGGTCCAAATATAATTTTACACTTCTCCTTTCAGCTCCTTTCATCATCCATCAATCTCCTTTTTGACTCTTACCTGGTAGCGCCATCTCTAGGATCATTCTTCTACCAATATAATCACTGTCCCACCTCTGAATCTCCATCTCAATCTAGTATACAATGTTATATAGTTGGCCAGATATGGGCCTGAGCTTGACACATGTGCACTGATCAACATGCAAAGTTGGTGAATGGTCTTGACTCCTCTCCCTCTGTGTGACACTTCAGCCTTCCCAGCTCCACGTCTTCACCTCATATTTCAGGTTGGGTGAAATGTGTTTATTGTGACTCTGTGAAGTATTTTATTGCTCCTATTTTCTTTAATGTCAACGTCCAAAGCCTGTGCCTGACCTTGAAGTGCATCACCCAGCAGCAAACCCCCCCGTTGTTGTGACTCTTGTTTGCCAGGCAGCTCATAATGAAGGCAGCGCAGCCGTTCACAGCACAACAGAGCACTGTTAATCAGTTTCACAGCGGCCTCCTGCTGCCAGACGCAAACAAGGATCCATTCTGTGAAGCCTAGTTAGCACTTTTTTATTAGTGCAGATTTGGGCAAATAATAGGACATGGAATCGTGAGTCGTGTGTTTTATGACAGGGGTCAAGAGGAGGAGGAGGAGATCAGAGATCAAGGCTCTCATGAGAAACAAAAATCCAGTGCAGGATTAAACAGAGATTTGATAGGTGGGGAAATAATGGCTGACATGGGCTAGAATTTCAGACCTATGACATGATTCATAGGCCGGTGCGGCGTGTCAAAATGGCTGGAATTGATACTCCATACATGAAAGCTTCAACTTGAATAATCTAAGCAAACCCCTCTATCAAAAGACGTTTACGACTTAGGTAGGTCACGCTTCAGGAGAATCAATGGTTATCCAAAAATATGACACGTGAAGGAGAGGAGTTTGGGGAGAAAACTTCTTGTTTAATTCCATCCATCTGGAGAGAAGCCTGGATCTTTTAAAAAGACAATGAATTTCAAAAACAAGACCAGGAACAATTCTGTTTTCCTGCCAGTAAAAACATGAAAATCACTATAAAAAATATCCTATTGAATGCAAGCTGGATAAGAGGGAAAGAAAAGGACAAGGAGGAGGAGGAGGAAGTAGAGGAGGTAGTCAAGCAACATTTCTGATGCCAAGTGCTGTAAAACACCAAAGCAGGAGGAGGAAAAAAAGGCAAAAGGAGAAGAGAATGCGGTGAGAAGGCAGCATCATGGCTGCAAACTGTGTTTAAACAGTAAGAATGAGGCTAAATGCTCAAAGGCTTTCGAGGCTAAATTTGCTCTACTGCTGATTTTAAATCCAGGTGACATTAGTAGTTTCACCTGAAGACACCCTGAATCTTTTATTGAAACAGATGAAGTCCAGAAAAAAAAGGCAGGGAAAACATCTGCTCCTGGCTCGGAACTAAGCTGCACGTCTGAACTAAATCCAGCTGACAATACACATTTGTTTATTCTCTTTAAAGGTGGGAGAAAAATCTATTTTTTATCTAAAGAGTTTGAGAAACAAGATTAGAAAAAAAGTCCTGCTCTCCCGCCAGTGGAAAAAACAAAGCAAATAAAAAATAAAAAACCTAATAACTTGCAGTGGGAAATGTTTTCTGTGACTTTGAGGCTAAAAGCTGAATTAAAAGCTGTAGTGAAAGAGTGTGTGTAAGGGGCTGAGGGGACAGCAGGTAATTCTTCTATTAGTGTGAATAAAATTCCATTGTTAAATGAAATAAATGAAGTGGCAGTGGTGGCCTAGTGGTTAAGGAAGCAGACTTTGTTCCGCAAGGTCCCTGGTTCGAATCCACCAGCTGCCAGGTTGCCACTGTGGTGCTCTGAGCATAGCACTGTTTCAGTTTAATCTGGTATTCGCTGCGCATTTGATACCCGCTTTGCATTCACAAACAATAAGGAGCGAATGCGTGGTTATATAACGAGAGCTCGTTAATATGCGGTTTTATTCAACATAAATTCTGTCAACAAATGCACGTTCAATTTTGAGGAATAAATGGAGCAGGTTAGAGAAAGATCAAGGCGACGTATGAAAGCGATGAGAAGGAGACACAAAGAACGAATGAAGAAGATAAGGAGAGAAAATATGAGGAAGTGTTTTGTTACCCTGTTCCTAATGAAGCAAACTGTTTCGTGGGGAAGGTAATTTTGTCCGGTATGGTTTGCCGTACGGCCGTGACGGGTTGTTATTGTTGTTGGTTCTGTTCAAAGTTGGTGTGGAAGAAAAAAGAAAAATAAAGACGTGGTGGCGACCGAATCCACTCTCTAATCTCCTGCCTCAGTCATTGTGTTTTCAATAACACGCACAGAATAGAAGAACCCAAGACGCTCCGCTACACTAATAATGCAGCCACATCTAGCGGTTGACAAGGCGATGAGCCGCTCCCGTAGCATTTTACAAGCTTGTTAAACTAATACGGGTGTTGTTGTGTTCACACACACGTGGGGAGCGACAACCGTTATACTTTTTATTGATTTACACCCGTATTAGTTAATTTGGTATCGAAACCACCGACTAGAGGTGGATTAGGTAATGCGCATAAGTTGAGGAGCGAATGCGCGTTAGTTTGTAATGTGAATGCAAACGGAGAACAACACTGGCTTCGCGTCGCAGCGAATACTGAATTAAATGCCTGTGTGAAAATGGCAGAAGATGAATGAATGAATGATTGAAAATTTGCCGCTGACATCTGCTTTTCAACAATGACTGTGTGCCATAAGTACAAACAAAGTTCTTAATGAAATAAACTTCAACTGCCCAAAAAGGTCCACACTGTGATTCACAGCAGCAGCTGCCCTGAGTCAGGGCTGTGAGTGGACTCACCGTGGCTGTGAAGAGACCAGTACAGGGGGGCAGTGGGGTCATGAGTCCACCCACACAGGCCGTGGTCAAAGTCGCAGGCGCTGTTCGCCTCAGGAGAGGTGGAGACTAAAAGGGCCAGGGAGAGACGACGGAGATAAGAAGTTCACAACGTTGAAGAGTGTGTGTGTGAAGCTCTCACTTTGCTGGACAACTCTTTGGTCTCACCTGTGGTCGACACGGGAACAGTGGTGGTGTTCATATCGGCGGGCAGAGTTGGCGTGACGGTGCCAGCCGGGGTGGTGATTTCTGCAAGGACAACAAAACAATAGAGGTTAGAGGAGGAAGAATGAAACAATATCATCATAGGAACAAGGCTTGTAAATAACAGAAGGGCCGGGAGACATAGACGGGAGAGGAAGTGATAAGAAACAAAGACAGGAGGAAGCAGTGACGTAGCATTTGTTTTTCTTGATGTACAGTAGCGTCTCACTCTGAAGCTCAGGATTGGAATTAGAAATAGGCAAGAAGTTAGTCAGCTATGTAGTTACCAAGGACTTCCTTTCTTTATCAAAGAAACGACATTTTAAGACACCGGGCCTTTTATAAAGTTGGGAACGATAACTTTTTTTAAACTCAAGTCAGTTTTTTGCAAAAAAAACCTGAATTGAATTGCATAGGAACTAGAGAAAACTCTCTTGGAAGAAACGTCTTCAATTGAAAATTTCCATCCAGTTTTCAAACAGAACTCTTCAACCTTGTCAGTCAAACATCACCTGGATGACTGACACATATACGTAATCAAACTTATTTCATTATCAAAAAGGGTTGGACCATCTTTGTTTGCATTAAATATCTATTTATATTTCTTACTATTGAAAATAATTGATTTTTGTCCAATTGGGGCCATATTAAAGTGAATCGATTAACAGTTTGATATAATGTCTACTAACTGTTTTATAGTCAAGCAAACTGTTTATTTTCAAATTACCAAATGATGGTTTGAGATTTTCGGAATATTTATATATTTATGTATAAGGCTTGGTCTGACGCTGGTAAAGTGCAGTATGATTTGTTAGCTGATTGTGGAGACTGCAGTCCCTGCTACCCGGTAATGGATAAGGGACAAAGGTGGATAGATGGATAGTTGGATCCTCAACTTTATTTACCTTCATGGTCTTTTGTGCACTGTGACTTCATGTATAATTTTTTCCTGATTTTTTGTAAAATAACGCAGCATCTGAATTTCTGCTTCTTTTTTTTGTAGAAAATACATTTTTGTTTTCTCACAACTTTCACGAATAGCCATCAATTTGGGCCAGGGTCATTTTGTCTGTCATTGTTGTTTGAACCTGCAGGAAGGTTCATGAGTGGCTGGTATTGTGCAGTGAGATTTGGGTGGCAGTAATGGAGACTGCTGCTCCCCTTACCTGGTAAACGATAAGTAGTGGAGAAGTGATGAATGGATGGACTTTTGCCAACTTCACAAAAATACTTTGTATCAAAATCTACACAATAAAGCTACAATTTATTCACAAAGCTCCACTTAGCAGTTTTGTCCTTCTTAGCTCAAAGGTTTGGGTTCTCGGTGTGGAACCACCTGGTGGTCACCACATTCGTTTCTTGATGAAAACAGACAGAGAGAGAGACACCAGCAGTTCCATGTCCAGGGTACCTGGCGCTAACTGTCAGGACTGTGATGAGCACACAGGGTTTATAAGTATTAAAAGTTAAAAGTATTGGAGTGATAGGACATTCAAGTCAAACTACAGTTTGGTCTTTTGAGACACCTCTGTTTTTGTTTTGCATTTCATGTTTGGTTTTTCAAGTAGTGTAGTGTAGATCGTTTTTTGGATCCTGTTTAGTTATTTGTTCATGGACATTATTATTTTGGATCTCCTTTTGTTTGGACATGATTTTCTGCCTGGTCCGGATTAAACCCTTTTAAATGAACTTCAGTTTCTGCTTTTGATTTTTGGATGTTGCATTTGGGTTCAAGCCTGACAAGATTCAGACAGCTAACGCTGATGAATGTTGGAGTCTAACCGTCGCTCCCCTCGACCTTGGATGAGACCATCAGACTCTGGGACCACTCAGTACCAAAGTCACGCCAGTCCCCATGACAACACACACACTGCACACACACACTGTACCAAAGTGCGCTACACAGTTCTTTGTCACTCTATTACTCACACAAAGCCCTCCGCCCTTAACATCGATTCAAGCCCACATTCATCATAGAAAAAGACAAACAACACTAACACACACATAAATGAGCACACCACTCGCTCATTAAAACGTATCATATGTGAACACACACACACATGTCAGGCAGGCTGCAGCAGGAATGTGAAGTGGGAGAAAGCATTGTTTTATTAGGAGCAGATGGGTCGATCCTGGTGTATTATGGGAGTTCTGGGTCACGTCTCACGTCTAATTTATTATGTGAATGAACTAGTTTCTGTCTCATGTATCCAGCAGGAAAAGTCATTAAACTCTGTGTTGGACATATTTACAACAAAAAAAGCCCAAACACAAATTGCTGTGAAAGTTTGACTTTAATGATCAATGATGGAGTTACGACGACACGATCGTATTTCATGTTCCTCTGGTAAGTTCCTTGACTTGGATGGATTTCAGTGAAAAGTGAAAGTTCTTTGTAGAGAGTGTGGATGAGGTAATGACATGGAGTCCATTCAACAAAGACCCAGATGATAGCTTCCTGTGAAAATTGTGTGAGGGCGCCCCAGCTGGAAAAATGGCAAGGAGCATTAAGGAGCACCCACAGCTGGCCACACAGTCTGATATTAACCCAGTGTTAATGTCATTTCCTTTACGCCCCACATTAACCGCCTTAATGAGATTCTTATCGCTGCGGGTTAACCAGGAAGGTAAGACTGGGAAAAATCCCA
This sequence comes from Paraplagusia blochii, assembly GCA_016785265.1. Taxonomy (NCBI): domain Eukaryota; kingdom Metazoa; phylum Chordata; class Actinopteri; order Pleuronectiformes; family Cynoglossidae; genus Paraplagusia; species Paraplagusia blochii. The sequence goes on along the minus strand of JAFBJS010000568.1, from coordinate 102,285 downwards.
AACCATCTCTGGTCTCATTCTCTCCTCCTCCTGCCCTCACCTTTTTCTTCTTTTTGTGTTTGCTTTGTTTTAAACCATGTTTAACCTTTGAGTTTTCCAACTAAATCTTCAGACTTGAAGTTGGAGACACATGGTGTCTCCATCTGGTCTGGGCGCCAGTGGAAATCCAACAAAACAGAGAGAGAAAGCTGCAGTGCATTAAGATTCTTTCCTGCTCCTGTGCTTTCAAAGGTCAGGCATCGTCGCAGTGTGATGGCGTTGACCTTTACAGTGTGTGACACTGGTGTCGGCAGCTACAGCATGGACTAAGTGTGTTTGTGTTCATATGGAGAAAAAGAGAAGAGAAAGTGATAAGAAACATATGTGACCTGAATACATTTCCACATAAACTGTGGGAATTGGGACAGTCAGGAGAATGCCGCATATTACACAAATCACTGTCATGCACACAAATACTCAAGGTGAATAAATAATGCTGCCTCACTAGGCTATAAACCCTTCTAATTTCATCAGATCATAATAAAGCAATAGTGGTAATTCATGTTTGCAAAATTATATGATAATTTTGGAATATTAGTTTGCTTATACTTTTCGGTTTAAAATGAAATTTTTAGGTCCTGCAAAAAACTTCTACACTATTAAATAATTTTATGGATATTACAGAAAAATTAACAACAACTTTGGAATCTGACAGCAATATAATCTTTAAATAATTCCCTACAAATACTTCTGGTGAAATTTAAACCATGCACAATTTTATTGGAAAACTTAGTAATGTTTTAACACAGGTGTTATCCAATTAGATAATAAAGCCCATAACTAGGAATGTCCTTTAACATCACCTGACAGTTATTATCAGATATACATTACCATATTTATAAAATATCTGTAAGGATCGTTGTCGCTTTGTTCCTCTGATATTGAAGACCTGGTAAGGTAATGCCTGGTTTTCTCCGAAATATGTGTGCCCTAAAAATAGTTTTGGGGATAAATAACATTTATTTAAGTGAAAGTCACTAGATGACAGTATTATAGTTTATTCAATTATTGTTCTAACCATGCAGTAGTCTGTACAAATAAATAAGAACATATCACTAGGTTGAATTCAGAATTGGATGAAATGGAGTGTTTGGACAATATAGGCATATTGGACACGGACAAAAAGTTAATATAAGACATCCCTTGTCAATCCTGTTTGTAGATGTTTCAAGTCGAGTTTGACAGGAAACGTTTGCCTTATGTGCATAAAAGTTAATCAGTAGCAGATCAGACCAGTATGTTTGGTCTCCACTGTCCGCGTGATTGAAGTATCGAGCAAAGATGTCCTTGAAAAATTCAAGGACAGTGTTCAAATGTGTGCCCTCCTCCAGCCTGCAGGTCTACTGTACTGGCAGAGGGCACCCTGGCGCAGGAATTGCCTTGAGCGACCCAGTCTTGTCTTACATAATGTGTATACTGCAGCAGGTGATGATGCAAGTCGTCATCACCATGCGTGGGATGAGTCTCCAACATTTACGAGTGGACCCGAGGGAAAATCTGGCATGGATAATGGAGATGCACCCTCGCTTATATAAACACACACACAGACGTACACACTCTCACACACACACTAAAATAAACAGGGGTGGAGATGCCAACCCACTCTGGGTAAAAGATGCTGCTCACTCTCCAAACTGTCTGACTCAGCAATGTGTCAAAGAAAAGAGAGGGAGGGAGGAAAAATATCTTCAATTATCTAGAAAGCTTTCTGTAAATCTCTGTTTGGCAGCCTGACACACACACACACACACATACATGCACACAAACACTCAAAAAGATAGATGGACACACAAACAGCCACCTGAGAACATGATGGCAGAGACGAGTAACAACTGTTTGATATTGTGGATCACAGACTCTTCCGCAGGAAAAAAGACCAACGTCCAAAATTTGTATATATAATTGCCTTTTTTATGAATATAGCTGCTACTACTTCTGGTTTAGTGATGCTTAACAAAATTTAGTTGTATCCTGTACAATGACAGTAAAGCTTCATCTTCTTGATTGGAAAAATATCCCAAATAGCAGTTACTGGTGCGAAAGAAGAGCCACAAAATAGCAAGGACTTTCTTTATATACTGTATGTTCTCAAAGGACTTTGTTGTGGAAGCTTACACAGCTGACTGCGTTTTTTTTTTCTCATGTCCCTGTTGGAAGTCATTCAGTCAAAAGAAAAGGAACCAGGTCCAGGAAAAAGACATAGTGCTTTAAAAACAGCATTGGGCAACTTGAACTTTATCATTGAGTAGTGACTTTGGTTACTGTATTACTCAAGAAAAGAAAACAGGAAATGTTCTTCCCTTCCAAAGATAAGATTGCCTGCATGGCAGGATTTGTGTACCCTGTTAGCAATGAGCTCCCATGGAAAGAAGGTGTGATTGTGAAGAAACAAAGAAAGAATGGTTTTCAATAAAAAGGCTTGGCCAAAAAAAAGGAACAAAAAACATTGACACACCCACGCACTGGGCCTGAGGGTTATTGAAGAAATGAGTTAAGGGGAATACATATGTGTGTCGAAAATCTGCCCTATGCCCTATGTTTTATATCATTGTAAATGAATGTTGTATCATTATACAACTTAAACGTTCAAAGGAGAAGAGAAGGTGAGAAGGAAAAGGAAGTGGGTGATTTAGTGCGTGTCAGCAGCAGCTCAGTGTTCCTCCTGTGTTTCACAGGCCTGTCAACAGCGTGTAACCCTTGACTCTAAGGGGTTTAATGCCCCAGAAAATCGAACTACCAACACACAATGCTAAATAGCTAATGATGGTGGGCCTACATGAAAAATCACCGACATGTCTTTATACTTCCAGTAGGGAGTGCAGGGTATAGGCAGAGGACAACTTTCAGCTTTTTATTTAGTATCTGAGGTTATTCCCTTGCCTCTTTTAGTGAGGGTAATATTTGCAATCATTGTGGTCTGTTAGTTAGATTGGAGGCGAGGCTTAACGAGCTCGAAGCTCGGCTCCGTGTTGTTGAGTTAAAACCGTTAATTCAACCGTTTACTTCAGTTAGTCAGCCATCCTCTGCCACGTCGGATCCACTTATGCCATTTTCACACTGGCACTTTATTCGGTATGCGCTGCGATGCAAAGCCAGTGTCGTTCCCCGTTTGCATTCACATTACAAACTAACGTACATTCACTCCTCAACTAATGCGCATTAACTAATCCACCTCTAGTCGGTGGTTTCGATACCGAATTAACAACAGTTGCCGCTCCCGCGTGTGTGTGAACACAACAACACCCGTATCAGTTTAACAAGCTCGTAAAATGTTGCCGGAGCAGCTCATATCCTTGTCAACCACTAGATGTTGCTGCATTATTAGGAACAAGATTACAAAACACTTTCTCATATTTTCATTCGTTCTTTGAAACATTCGTTCTTTGTGTCTCCTTCTCATCGCTTTCATATGTCGCCTTGATCTTTCTTTAACCTGCTCCATTTATTCCTCAAAATTGCACGTGCGTTTGTTGCCAGCATTCACGTTGAATAAAACCGCATATTAACGAGATATTGTTATATAACCACATGATCAAATTGAAACTGGACCATGGTTAAAGATTAAAAATTAAAGATTAAATTCCTTTTTTTGTGACGTTGTGATTCACACCACAGCGCACAACGAAATTTGGCCTCTGCATTTAACCCATCATCACAGTGAGCAGTGAGCAGCTAATGAGCGCCCGGGGAGCAGTGCAGCAGAGTATCTCAGTGGTAAGAGAGTATCTCAGTGGTAACTTGGCGGTAGGGGGATTTGAACCGGGGACCTTGTGGACCCAAGTCTGCTTCCTTAACCACTAGGCCACTGCCCTGGTGAAGGGCAGTTAGACTAATGCGCACTCGTTCCCTTATTGTGTGTGAATGCAAAGTGGCTATCGAATGTGCAGCGAATACCAAATTAAACTGAATGTGAATGCAAAGTGAATCGAATGCGGGTTAAGTTAATACAGGATCGAATACCGAATTAACTACTAATTAACTACAAATTGAATGAGAAAAGGGTATTAGTGTGGCTCCCGTGAGTTCACCCTCGGCTTTTCCCGAGCAGTGAAGAACACAGGAACGATGGGTGACAGTCAGGAGAAAACGTAGTTTGCGACCAAAGCCTGTTGAGACCCACGTTCCACTTCAGGTTTCAAACCGTTTTGCCCTGCTTGATGACACCCCTGTGGAGGGTAGACCTCTGGTCATTGTGGACTCTGTTTTGCAGAATGTGGAGCTGCCCAGTCCCGCTGCCGTGGTCTGCATCCCTGGGGTGAGAGCAGGTGACGTTGAATCACACCTGAAGCTTCTGGCTAAGGTTAAGAGTAGGGTTAAATATAGTAAAATTATTATTCACGTTGGCCTTAATGACAAGCGGTTACGTCAATCGGAGGTTACAAAAATAAGCTTAAAATCGGTGTGTACGCTTTAAGTCGTTGCCTGACACCGTGGTTTTTCTCTGGTCCCCTGCCCAATTTTGGAAGTGATGAAATCTTAAGTCATACAGCATCACTTCACCGCTGGTTGTTGAGATGGTGTCCCACAAACGGCTTAGACTTTTCTGATAATTGGAGGATTTTCTGGGATAGACCTGGTCTCATTGAAAGAGACTCCATCCATCCCACGAGGGATGGAGTAGCTCTGCTTTCTCGTAACATGGCCAAGTGCTTAAACATCAGTTGACTTGGTGTTGGGACCGGGATCGGAGATGCAGTTTACCACTCTCCTCTGCGCTTCCCTCTGGTCCGTTGCCCACTTGTAGCCACATTGAGAATGTGTCTGTTCAAAAAAAGTTATTACTAGAATGAGGATGGCTCCTTGGTTGTACATCTGAAACCCATAAATTAAAGCAGTTGTCTCGCAAACTAGAGAGAAGATGGCGCTCAACCAGAGACAGTGACTTTTTCCTGATCTGGAAAGAAAGCTTTAAAAAGTATCGACAATCTCTGCGTACTGCCAGGCCTAGGTACTACACTTCTTTAAAAGAAGAGAATAAGAACAACCCTAGGTTCCTGTTCAGCACTGTAGCTCGGCTGACTCAGGGGCATAACTCCATAGAGCAGAGCATCCCAGCTCATCTCAGCAGCTCTGGCTTCATGAGTTTCTTTAATGATAAAATTGTAACTATTAGGGAAAAGTTAAATGGCCTCATGACATCAACTGCAGCTAATTTGCATTCTGATACAGTGGTGCAGGAGGAAGCTGGTAAACCCGACATATCTCTGACCACATTTGACCCCATAGACCAGGGGTATTCAACTAAAATGCCAAGAGGTCCAGTCAGAAAAAAAAATATTCGAATAAAGGTCCGGAACATCATGTCCAACTTGCCAGAGTGTTATGTATATATAATATGGTGTAGCAACAGCTTATATAATTTTTCTTTAACACACCTTATCAGAACAATCTCAACCACTTTAACAATACAAATCATAACAAATCAACAATTAAACACTTTCAGTTTCTCTGAACCCGCTTCCCTTGTCTCCCTTGACTCTCTCTCTCACCACGTCTCCGTCTGTGGCGCCTGTCTCTCTCTCCCTCTCACTCTGCTTGCCGCTGTTAACGGCCGAAAATGCAGAGAGTTGATTGGCTGAAAAGCACCACGTGGGATAATTTAACCTGTACACGATTGGTCAGTTTATTTCCTGGTACCGGCGCAGCTTTTCCTGTGTTTACAATGGCGTTGGTCGTAAACACTAAAAAAGCTGCACACCTTAAAACTATCCCGTTAAATTAATCTGCCGTTTAAATAGATTATAAATCCTGGTCCGTACAGGATTACCTCTGGGTCCGGACACGGACCACGGTCCGCCAGTTAGTGACCCCTGCCATAGACTTACATCAGCTAACTGCCATGATCTCTTTGGCTAAAAGTTCTACTTGTATTTTGAATCCTATTCCCACTAGGCTCCTTAAGGAGGTGTTCCCCTTAATTGGCACCTCCATATAATCAATCTATCTCTTTCTTCAAAGTGGCCGTCATTAAACCACTCCTTAAGAAACTCTCACTGGACCCAGAGGTCCTAGCTAATTGTAGGCCCATCTCCAATTTTGTTTTTATCTCCAAAATCCTAGAGAGGGTTGTTGCTGACCAGCTCTCTGATTACTTAAATTGCAACAATCTATTTGAGACCTTCCAGTCAGGCTTTAGGGTTAATCATAGCACTGAGACTGCTCTGGTCAGAGTCACGAATGACATTCTGATGGCATCGGACCAGGGTTTTGTTTCAGTGCTAGTATTGTTAGATCTTAGTGCAGCATTTGATACAGTCAACCACCAGATTTTGTTGAGGAGGCTAGAGAACTTGCTTGGAATCAGCGGCACTGCCTCAAAATGGTTTTGGTCGTCCTTAACTGACCAATATAACTGACTAATAACTGACCAGTTTGTTCATATCAATAACACTCAGCTGGTTCTCTGAGAATTCTGCAGCTTATCTAGAACACAGCGGCTTGTGTTCTGACTAAAACTAGGCAGAGAGATCATACAGTATCTCCGCGGTCCTTGCCTTTCTTCATTGGCTCCCGGTTCATTTTAGAATTCAATTTAAAGTCCTTCAGCTTACCTATAATGCTCTCCATGGGCTGATACAACCATATCAACCCACTAGAACTCTTCGTTCCTTAGGAGCTGGTTTTCTTGTGGTTTCACAAATCTCAAAATCTAGATTTGGAGCCAAAGATTTCTGTTATCAGGCCCCTCTACTTTGGAACTAGCTGCCAGTTCTAGTTCAGGAGGCAGAAACAGTCTCTACTTTCAAAAGTAGGTAGGTTTTTTTTTTGACTGCGCCCATGGTGGCGTATAGGTCCAGCCATAGACCCCTTGTGGGCCCCATCGTTGCCTCTATTTCTTTCTTCCTTCTTTTTCTTATTCAACTTTCTATTCTACTATGTATTATTTGTGGTAGACTTAACACCTCTTGCCGGGGACCTTGCGTCCTCAGAGTCTTTATTCTTTCCCTAGAATCCCATTGCCCTGGGCCTGATTAAGGACTCTGCCTGCACATCTTTGGCCCAACTCCCAAAGCACTCTACTGTCTGATCTGGACTCTGGACTTTGTCTTATGGAGCATATGAAATTGATTGGACCATGAATGGACTTTATAGTGCCCTTCTTTTATTTGTAGACCTTAAATAAATTTTTGTTTTTACTTGCTAATGTTTAGTTAGCCCGCCTGTCCGTCCTGGGTGAGGATCCCCTCCACTGTTGGTCACCCTGAGGTATCTTCCTTTTTTTTTCCCTTTGTGGGTTTTTGGGAGTTGTTCCTCTGCCAGTGTGAGGGTCTATAAGGGCAGGGGCTATCTCTATATATTACACACACACACACACACACACACACACACACATATATATATATATATATATATATATATATATATATATTCTTCATTATTCTTGTTTTTATGCATGCATGCTTGTTTGTAAAGTGCCTTGAGATAACAGTTGTTAGATCTGGCACTATAAACAAATAAAAGTTGAAGTTGAACATTGTAAAACATCTATAGAGCGTGCTGATGAGCCATGGCAAGGTTAGCAGGAGGTAACTTACTTACCTCTTGCTAACCTTGCCTGAGGATTCATTCATTTTCATCCTCTTATCCATTACTGGGTGGCAGGGGCGGCAGTCTCCATGACTACCACCCAAATCACACTGCGCCTTACTGTGAACCTTCCTGTGGGATGGTGAGCCCACTGGAAGTTATGTGGGTTGGGATGGTGCTATTCTCAGAGCACCTCAGTGGCAACCTGGCAGCTGGTGTTTTAGAACCTGAAGCCTTGTGGTTCCAAGCCTGCTTCCCTAACCGCTAGACCACCACTGCATCCAAAAGGTAATACACATTTTTTTAATATAAAAACATAAAAATCTGATTTAACGTGTAATATTTTTGCCCAGAGTATATGGCCCTGTCTCTGGTGTGGAACTTCAGGGTTCACCTCCTGGGCTTGATCAAATTCCAGTAAAGGTGGTTGGCTTCTTTTAGTGGACTCACCACCTGCATGGAGATCTATGATGGGCTGGGAGCGTGTAGTATAATTTGGGTGGTTGCCCCGTGATGTATGGATGAATTAAAGGTAACACTTATTTTGCAGCAAATTTCCTGCTACTTTATTCAACAAACTGGTTAAGATTCTGGACTAGGAAAGTCCCTCTCTCCCTCATCATCTCAACTTTAGATTTGTTGGCTTGAACGTTTCATCTGCACGTATGTCAAAACCACAGACACACACCCATGAACACGCAACATCCCAGAGCATTTATGGAGGCATGATTACTGTGTCACTGAGGGAGTAAACATTTATCTATTGCTCTCTGTGTGGGTTTTTGGGTGTGTGTCTTAATGTGAAATTAGTACAGAGCATGTTGTGTGATGCAGCTCAACCATCCTGTTCAAGCACAGAGGGAGTGGTAAACAGGGAGAATCCATATGTGAGTCGTCCACTGTGTGTGTGTGTGCAACCCTAGCACTGCCTCACATCTGGAAAACAGACCACACTGAAAAGTGAACAAGCCAGCACTTTTCTCTGTCTCAGCGGGGATGAAACCAAACCTTGTCTATTCCCAACACACTTGTTGTTAAATCTTAAAGTGATAGTGACTCGTATTTTCAATGAAGGAATACGTTCAAACCGGACCGTAGGTTGTAAAAGATCCAAACTCTAACAAGTCGTGACTATAGCATCTTCAAATTATGTTTACGTCCAAGGAGAAAATCACGGTTTTTCCTACAGATGCAGGAGGTATGATGGTATATTGATGCTACCTTTTTGTCACTAAGAGAAATCGCTGCAAGTGATTTCATAAGGAGATGTATTAGTGAAATGAAGCTGAAAGTACATGTCTTAAGTGTGTTCAGTTTGAGTGGGTGTCTTCACTTGGGGAACTGTGCCTTTAAAGAAATCAAACACACACTCATACTCACTCAGGCTCTGACAGTCTCTTTTCACCTCTGGCAGACTCAAATGATTCTCATGCATATCTAATGTGATCATCACTTTTCCCAGTGAGCAAGTGTCCTCAAAGTCTATTCAATTTTCAATACTCCTCTTGTGTTAATTAGAGTTCAGAGGGAATATTACCCTAGTACAGACCCAAAACATCCTGCACATACAGCAATGATTACATCATGAATCAGCAAAAGTAAAAGCAGCAGCAGTGGCACAGCACTGTTTCTCTGCATGTCCTACCTGGAAGGTCGCAGCCTAATATTTCCACCCTCATCCCGATCCCTGCGGGAGACCAGCGTTCCGGATAAAACCTAACATACTGTGCCACTGTCTCCTCGAAGTGTCGTAGTTCTGGTGTGTCATAATGAGTGTTTCCCTCAAAAATCTGCACAGAACACAGTCAGTTTCAGCAGTTGTTAAGCAGGTGTTGAATTTCATAAACAGAGCATTCCCTTGTCTTCGTCCATTTATCTCTCACCTTGGCCAGACTGGTCTTCTTGTCCATTATGAAATTCCACTCTTTTCCATTCAGACTGTAAGCCACTTTGTACTTCCGAACGAATGCCCGGTTATCAGAGGCTCCACTCGTGGGATCTCCTCCCCTGGCTCCTTGAGTAATGACACCGCGTACCGTTTTAGGAACACCAAGATCAACCTGGGGAGATTAGATAATGATTATTAAAATCCATAAATTTCCCTAGAAAAAATAGCTCGGAGATGGTATGGAGGTACGGTTTAACTGCTACATTGCTTCTTGTTTTTGCTCTGGGCAATAAGTGCAGGCAACAATCCTATACTTTCATTTAATAATTTTAATCATGAAGATTATAAAGCCCGGGTAATGTTACTTTTTAATACTTTGTTCATCCCAGATGAACTATAAGATTGTTAAAGACCAACATATTTATTTTATGACTGCTTTTTCACCATCATCGATAAAAGCAATATGTTACATTGTGATTTAGAACTTTGCATCATTGGTTTTTCAAATAAAAAAAATATTTTTATTTATTTATCAAAAAAAAAAAAAAAAAGACAAATACACATTGCATTTAACTTGTACCAACACAATGAAGACCAACACCCATAAAAACAGAGTAAAATCTACAGTTTTGTAAGCTAAACTATAAGTTTACTATTAATGAAGCAGTAACATAACTCACCTGTAGCCACTCTTCTCCAGACAGAGGTTGTGCTGGGCCTGGGAACCAACCAGAGCGACTGGCCACCAGACGAGCAGTACTGGGATTCCACACCATGTCCCTGCTGGATGAGGCTGAGATCTGTGCATCAGGTAACAGGCCTGAGAGCAGACCCTGCAGATCTGAACATGGAGCATCTGGAACATCAATGAGAAAAAAGACGGAAGATTACTTTTCCTGCAGGGCTGATGCTGGAGGTTTGATGGAGATCTCTTCATGATGACCTAACGTATGCCGTTACACATATCCCAGCTGAGAGGAGTTATGCTGCACTACTGCCGATTAAGCATTACCAGTTTAGACAGGAGCAGACGGGGTGGAGATGCATCGCTCTGTAAGACTCCTTCATTGTGCAATTAATGCCATTAGATGATATAAAAGCATATGTTTAATGCACCGCAGAGTGGCTTCACTTGAGAGTCTTTATAAGCAATGCAACAGCCTGTTCACTCAGCTGAAGAGATGGTTCCACCTTTAATGTTGAACCTTTTATTAATAACTTTCAAAGACCTGAATAATATTGGTAAATAACATATACATTTGTGTTATAAATAAATTATTTAAACACTCTGAGCTTAACAAAAAATCAAGTTCAAAGAAAGCTGAACACTCCACTAGGCAAACCACATTAGAAAATCACAGGAATTATTTTATGAAAACAGTTAATTCTGTTTTGTTTGACCCATGTCTTCAATATTCTTTAACCAGAAAGCTTGGTTAACAGTTCACCACTGAAAAAACCTCTGGAGGAAAAACATTTTTTGGAAGCACTTCAGAGCTTTATATTTAATCTCCATGTTTGTTATGTTGATTCCCTTGCAACATTAGATAGATAGACAGACAGACAGACAGACAGACAGAGAGACAGACAGATAGATAGATAGATAGATAGATAGATTTTATCTTTGTGCATATATTAATATACACATACATATGTTACACACACACACACACACACACACACACACACACACATATATATATATATATAGATATATATATATATATACATGTTATGCATATACAGTCCAGTAGACACACACATACCCAGGAGCTGTTCCAACCAGCAGCTGCTGCATTTCAGTTTAATGATAACAGACATGTCTCTCTATGGACTTTTGTGTAGCATAGTTAGCAATTTGAAAACCATATTTCCCAAAGGTTCAAAGAAGAGACATCCGAAATATAGTATAGCCTTAATTCTGTTATCTTTAGTCAGAAAAAAAAAAAAAAAATAAATAACTGCCTCTGCTTCATGCTGCTTCTGTTGCACTGGTGCACATTCCGGTACATGGGTCAGTGCCATATTTCAAAAAGACCCTAATTAAGACTTTAAACACCAAAGGGATGAGTTTTATATCACAGAGGAGAAGGTAGATTCAGAGTGTGTGTGTGTGGGGGGGGTGCAAAAGGCTTAAAAAAGGAAGGCTAGGAGAGAGAGGAAGTGAGTAAAGGGGACAGGAAGGAAGGGAGGGAGTGTTGTCAGCTGTGCAATGGATAAAGAGAACACAGATCAAAGTTCCATGCTGTTAAATCATGGCAAAAGCAGGAGATTTTAAATAATGTATAGAAAAAATGCAGGAGGATGTTGGTTGTATCAGCATTAATGTGTGTGACTATCACAGATAATCACCAGACTGAAAAGTATAGAGTCACTGTTTCTGGTGTAGTAGATGTAAATAATTGATCACCATACACTTCTCTGTATTAAAAAAGGCAAAAAAAGACACATCCAACAAGAGAAGTATCTGAAACCATGAAAATAACAGGAGAAAGGCACTGTGGGGGAGCTAGAGACAGAGAGCGGGAAGTGATGCTGGTAGAGCTTTTGGTGGAAGGAAGAAAGAATAAAGAGTCAGGACGTTTTTTATAATTAGCCTGAGGCCTGTCATCTGTAAAGATAGCAGCAGGAGTGTGGGACAGAATCTAAACACACATGTATTTTTGCACGAGTGAGTGTCTCTTATGTGGTGATGTTTTGTTCTGTTTGATCTTTAAAGTTTTTATTTACTTCTGTTTGAAAAATAAATTAATACATTTTTTCTTCTTTCCTGTGAAGACAATAGAAGAGTCAGTGCTGAGACCGCACTCTAAGAGAGACAATAACCCGTAAAACAAAAAAATATTCTCTCGCTCTTTTCTCAGGACATCTGCTGGCAAGGCAGAGATAAACGCCAGAGCTGAGCAAAACTCACTCACTCATGGATATTTCTTCAGCATTTACGTTTGTTCAACTTGCTGAAATGTTACATCCACAAACAGGCCACACACTCTGAAAACACCTGTGATCTGACAGCCGTAGAGCTCGAAGCGCAGGGCGATGCCGTTCTTCCAGGTCTGCGGTCGGATGCGAACAAACCGGGCCAGAACTGGCTGCGGGACGCGGTTGAGAACGACCTCAGCTGGGTCAGTGTTGGCATGGAAAATCTAGGAAAAGGAAGACACAGAAAGAGACAAACAAAATGAGGATGAAGTATCTTTGGGTTTAATATTGGCACAACCTTTAAATTCTAAAAACACCAAATTGTCCATCTCTGGCTTATTAAGTCAGTCTTGGTGTGCAGATTTTCAGGGCAGGAAAGACACAACAACCAAATACTTCATTTCTCGATCTGTAAAATGTGATATAACATAGAAAACAGGATATTTTTATTTGTGAAAGCCGTTGGTTGCCTTATATCACTTCTTTTACACACACTGCGTCCTGATGTTCAAACACCCATGATGCACAGTTGTGTGTGACTACACACACAGGAGCAAGGGCGGACAAGCCAGAGATAACCTTACCACAGATCCGATATCACTGGCCAAGCTCCGCCTACCGCCAAGTTACCACTGAGGTCCACTGAGCATGTCACCGTCCCCACTCACAGCTCCCTGGGAGCTCAGAGCTGCCCACTGTTCACTTTGGTGATGGGTTAAATAGTCAACTGCGGGTCTGGACAAACAGACGGACAGACAGACACCAGACTGACTTTTATGACTTCTCAGCAGCAGGGAGATGTTCCTCAAACCCTGACGCTTTGAACTGGTGATTATGAATAACTTCCTCTTCCTTCTGCTCTGTCTTTACCCTTAGCTTTTCTTTGCTTCCTCTCATCTCAACACCTCCATGATATTGTCCCCTCAACACCAACCCCCACACACCCTCTCATTCTTTTCCTCCCTGTGTTTGTTGGTTACTGGCTGAAACCACACGCACAAAGACACAGGAAACCACAGGAAATCATGAAAACACAACAGCTAACACAGGGGCAGTTACATAAGAGGAGGAGCAGCATCTTCTAACTGAGGGAGATAGTTAAGTGTCGGTCTGGCTTTGGTTGGACAATAAAACATTCCAACTCTTATTCTTATTCACTCTAATTCTATAGTTTTCAAACCATCAACAGACCAGAGGAAGGGAGTATACGAACAGATTATAACACAAAACGTAGGACGGTTAAACTCAACAGGTGGCATAGATAGATAGATAGATAGATAGATAGATAGGTAGGTCTCTTCCATTCTACTGAAACATGTAGCCGTAGATTATGTTAATTTGACATCTGTGAGAGACTATGAGTGTACAAGCAAGTGTAAAGAAGCCATTGGATGAAGAGGTGAAACATCTTCATTAGTCCAGTTATGTCCAGTTGCCCTTAAAGTTACTATTTTTGGAACAAATAGCCTCAACGACTGAGAACCACAATGGAAGAAGAAGAATCACAATCACAATGGAAGCTGGAGCCAATTGGCTCCAGCTTCCATTGTGATTCCATTGTGATTCTTCTTCTCCATTGTGATTGATATGCTACAATCCTTTGAGAATTCTAAAATAGTTGCATATAAATTTTAACAGACATATTTGCAAACAGATTTCCACTGGACAGTACCATCTACTACAGCACTTGGAATCATAATTCTCCCTCAACATGAGCATGAGATACAGACATGACAATGGACAGAAACCACAGACATGTTCACTGCCCATTGCTACACAACAAGTTAAGCAACTACTTTTCTCTCTCTTTTCTCTACTTTTCTCAATATCTGTTGAAAACAGTCTGCAGTTGTAATATCTCCATTTAAGTATTACCTACAGCTTCTACTGCGTGTATTGAATTTTTTTCAACATCTTTATTAAATGGTAAAACAAAAGAGAACCAACTCCTTGTCATTGTGATCCACACCACTGCACACAACAAAATGTAACCCAATGTGAACTGTGGGCAGCTATGAGCGCCCAGGGTGCAGTGGGTGGGGATGATGCCAAGCTTAGTGGACCTCAGTGGTAACATGGCAGTGGATTTAAACCTGGAACCCTCTGGACCTGATTCTGGTCCGCTAACCACTAAACCACCACTGGCCCTTACTACTGTGAGACATAACATTATTATCTGCACGTTCAATTTTTAGGGAGGAAAAAATATTTAATGTTACCATTTGCTTAAATCAGATTAGTTTTTATGATTTTCTTCCATGTAAAACTTTGGTTTGTGGATAAAACCCACAAGCAAATGACATATTGAAATATTCCACTGCAGTTTCTGAAATCTGTGGACTTACCAATAATTTAAAAATAATCAAAAACCTCTGACATCATTCCGAGCTGTCAGGATCAAAACCTGAATCCACTCCTGTATCCCCACTATCTCCTCCCTGCCTTTGTTGCAGCTGTAACTCATTATAAGTGATGAAAATAATGTCTGGTTTTCGTCAGGGTTTTGAAAAATCTGACTGCTCTGGTGCAAAGTGACCCATTTGTCTGGCAGATGTCTCTCCAAAATTACCAGAAAATTCCATAACCAGTGGGGAATATCGAGCGATATGACTTCAAAATCCTACTGGAGGGATTTTATTTGATTTCAGGCATGGTCTGATTTAATCAAGCAGAGCTGACATGGGTAATACAAAGCAGCCTGAGCGCTTACAGATAATCGGCAGCTATTGTGGCTGAATCTGCAGCAGTGCTGGGGATAGCACTGCCGCCATGTTTACCTAAGAGGCCAAACAGTGGCTCTTATGGGGGTTATGCAAACAGCCACGCATGCTCACACAAAAGACGTGCACCGGGACAGTCTTTACTTTTTGTTTACTGTTAAAACAAAGAGAAGGAGGAAGGAGTGGTGGGAGGAGGGGGCAGGGGGAAGGCAGAATAGTTAAAAACAGATGGAGAGATGAGAAAGACAAGGTTAAAGAAATGACAGAGGATGGAGAGCAGTAAGTTGAGGAGGAATGTAATGGTGTTGGGGAAAACACAAACTGCTTTCTATCTTAATGGCAATTAGCCGGAGCACTGCAACGCTGCCAGCTTCTATTGCTTTCCTTTTTATTTTATTTTTTTTTTGTTTATTTCATCTTTGGATTAAAGCAAACAATATCACTGACGCACACACACACAAAAAAAGTTCAATAACAGTCAGCTCTATCGAGAAACGTTTCATTTTACATTTCCTGGATGATGAGAATGAGAATGAGGAAACGTAGAGAGAAAGAATATACAATTAAGGGATTTTCTGTGAGGTGCCAGCGCCCCCTGCTTCCTTCACTTCCTGATCTCTATTGTCAGGCTACCTGACAGGTCACTGAGTGACCACACCTGGTGTGAACGTGAGTCACGGATACGGCAAATGTGACCACATCAGAAAAGATTGGATTTCTCTCTCTCTGTCTCTTTCTCTCTCTCCTGGGATGTACATGACAGAATCTATGGACTCATTCAGGCCTCACTGGGAGTGTCCATGTGTAATCAGATCTCTCTGGATGTGCAGATGCTACAGCTTTGTTTCTCCGATGGCTGGTTGTGTCTTTAACTGGGTCACAGCGAGAGTTTCAGGGGTTTTGTTTTATTCCATGTATCTCAGGCACCCACAGCTAGAGCTACAGCTACAGCTACAGACCTGCTATTTTATTTAGTCAAAACCAACAGCTGCAACTGTCATTATGTACAAAAGATGTTTGCGTACAAACCCATGAGGCAAAATTCATCTCATCCATCTG
Organism: Paraplagusia blochii; assembly: GCA_016785265.1. Lineage (NCBI taxonomy): Eukaryota > Metazoa > Chordata > Actinopteri > Pleuronectiformes > Cynoglossidae > Paraplagusia > Paraplagusia blochii. The sequence continues at coordinate 86,130 of JAFBJS010000568.1, read as the reverse complement.
CCCAGCTTCATTCAGCTAAATCTGTTACTTCTTGATCACCTCATTAAAAAAGTGTCACAGGAAGTTTGCTTTATAATTCACCATACGTAGTAAAGTACAGCGAAGAACTGATCTAGTAAATGAGAATGTACACAAACTTAAAAGCTAAAAAGACCCTTATAGTCAGCCATGACTCTATAAATGGTTGCTAAAATAAATATATATAAGTCATGTCTATATAAATATAAGTCATATATATATATAATATATGGTCAGATCTACTAATTTGTTTTTTTTTTATCTTTCCTTTTTCCTGACAGGATCAGAAATGAGATAATCAGAGGGAGAACACATGCCAAATTAAGATGGTTTGGACATGTGCAGAGGAGGAACAGTGGATACATTGGTAGAAGAATGATCCTAGAGATGGAGCTACCAGGTAAGAGACAAAAAGAAGATTGATGGATGCAGAGAAGGAGGACATGGAGGTAATTTGAGTCTAAGTAGAAGATACAGAGGAAATGGAGAACGTTGATGTGCTGTGGCAACCCCTGACAAAGGGACAAACTGAAGAGAAAGAAGAAGATTTTGCCTTTTTCCTGACATCATCAACATTTTAGTCATAATTTGTGTTAAGATTGCACTTCAGCTTCCCTGTATACTGTCTCATCCCTTCTCCTTTATGAGACCATCATTAGACCCATGGTACATTACTTATAATATTAGAACATAGCAAAACCCTTTAGTTCTTTTCAAACAGAAGGTAACACACACACAAAAAAAACAAAACGTTAACATGTTATGTAGGTCAAATAAGAGGCCACATACTTCTGGGTCTGTGTCCATAATCTGCCCAACAACTACCATCGTTCTTTTTGATCCCTGCCCTTCTTTTCATGACATGTGGCGAGGTAGACTAAATAATTAAGGTTGTAATGTTGAAGAGTCATGAAAAGATAACGAAGGCTTTTAAACTATTGATGTTCAGTGTGTGTCTGAACCAGGTCACTTTATAAAGAGTTGTTGTGAAACAGTGGTTGGAGCTGAGCTGTTGTCTATACAGTAGAGCAGTGGACCCCAACCTTTTCTGTACCGCGGACCGGTTTAATGTCTGACAATATTTTCACGGGCCGGTGTATATATGAATATACTCACGACTCACAGCAGGACTGAAACAATGGGAGCCCTGAGCTTGTTTTGCTGTAACGAGACGGTCCCATCTTGGTGTTATGGGAGACAATGACACCCGAAGTGCGCTACTTAGGTCCAGTTTGTTCCGTAATTTTGTTTTGACGGTCATCACTGCAGAAAACCCTGCTTCACACAGATCCGATGTTCGAAATGGCATTAGGGATTTCAGTGCTGTTGTGGCGATCTGAGGGTACTCTGCCATGACTTCAATCCGGAAAACGGCAGAGTTGATGTCTCGAACAGACTTTTAAGGCCCCCGTCATTTGCGATCTCCAGCAGTTCTTTTGAGTTCATTTGCGAGCTTTTTTTTTAATTTAGCGGGATGTATCACGTGACTTACGGTGTCTATGACTTGGCATGCGTCAAGTGAGACGGATGTAACAGAGAGATTCTGGCCACTTTTCAAAATAAAACATCATTAAGACTCGGACAGTGAATCAAACAAATTATGTGTATTATCTTTTCTTTCTTACTGGGCCGCGACCCGGGGTTTGGGGACCAATGCAGTAGAGCACGCATGAAGACGACTGGCTAAATTCACTAGACTTTCTCTAAGAGAGGAAATGTTGCAGGAAAAATGTCTTTTCTGTCTTGTGTTTTGGTGCAGTGTTCATTTCAAGGCTGATGACACCAATCCAAGTGTCTGGTGAGCACGGAGCAAAACATCATCCATTTATTGGCATTTGTTGTTTCACTGCAGTAAACATATCCCTTTACCATGCTTGTTATCATCATTTCTGTAGCTGAACTGAGTCAGATCCGCATTTGGGTCTACAAGGCTTCAGGTTCGTATACATCAGGTGCCAGGTTGCGGCTCAGAGTCCCTGAGCCAGTGTTTCCCAACCTTTTTTTTGCACCATGGACCAGTTAAATGACTCGTACGTCATGGACCGGTCATTACGTTGTGGCAGATAAATACCCCTTAATACAATTTAATTTCCGGTGTTCTGAAATATGTTCCTACCTATAAAATCTTCCTACCTGAATTAACTGTGCATGGGCAGAACAATGATTTCTTAAGTGCACACAACCTATAACTTTCTGCTGCCAGACCGGTATAAAAAGTTAGAATCTTCTAACTCAAAGATGCTGAATTCAAATCAAACCTATTTCTTGAATAACTTTAATGCTGCCAAGTTGGAGTTTTTTGATGTGTGAAATTAATTTGGTTAAACTACATTCCATAAGAGGGAAGTTATTGAATATAATAACCAATAAAACATCCCTAAAATAATTAAATAAAGTACATTTTTCAAAAGTAAGAGCTGTAGTACAACTGAATCCAGACCAATGGTGTGTGAAATTAATTTGCTAAAAATCCACTGCATATAAATTCGGTTGGATATTATTTTTTCTTTTTTTTTCATTTTCTTCTTTAGCCGCTCCCTCATCATGTTAGGGGCATTTGCAGAGGAGACTTATTGTTGCTCAAGACCTTAAGTAAGAAAACACAGATGGTATGGAAATGGGAAGTTGACAAAAACTGTCTGGCTTTACTTCTGCTTTCCTGTCAAATTTTGGTATTCCCTCACCCGTACTTATGTCTGAATGACTGTGACAATGAAAAAATACAGCAGAAAATTTTGGATTACTTTGGATTGACAGAAGGGAGCACACAATCACAAATATGACCACTAACATCAAAGTCTAAAATTACCACTGCATCAAACCATAGACTGGATATTAGACTCACAATAAAATGTAAATGATATTAAATCAATCTCTACAAACACTTTCACCAGCAGTACCACTGCCTTCCAGTAGGTTTAGGTTAAATATTATCTACTGTGTTGTATTTCCAGTATCCAGCTGAATCTTTCATTATGAATCTCTCGTGTTTTTTTCTATTCATAGTGCTGTGAAAATGCCAAGGTAGAGTGGATACTAGACACATCCAAGAGAGAATGCTTCAAGCATTCTAAAAAGAAATTAAACGTGGAGGAAGTTTGTTTGAAAATGTGCGTGTGTTGAAGAGATTTAGCCGAGGCTCACAATGCTTTTCAGAAAAATCGCATCAGCTCTGGTTCTCACCAAAGCACAGGGAGATTTTCTCGCAGGCGAATTGAAAACATGTCTTAAATGTCAATTTCTGAGTGTGTGTCCTGTGTATGTTGGGTTAGCACAACAAAGGGAGGCCAAAATGAGATCATGGTTTGTTTGTATCTAAATGGGGAGTGTGTGAGTGTGTGTCTGTGAAGGAGAGATATGCAATCCCTAAGTGTGCTCGCGTCTCATCAAGTAATGAGCTGCTTTCGTTGAGCGCTCTGATTTGGAATTAGCAAGTCAACAGGGCAAAAATGTGTCTGCATGCAAAGAGCCTTAACACACACAGATGTCTGTGTGAAAGAGGGATCGTGTTTCTGCCGGACAGCTGACTTTGACCATTGTGTTGCTGGTTCACCAAGTGTAAAGATTGTATATGGAAGGATTTGAAAGTGTTTTTTTTTTTACTTGATTCTTTTATACTTGTCTGATAGAAAACCTTTGTGAGCATGCAAAGGTATTTCCAGTAGATTTTAAAGGCAGGAACATATTTCAGAACGCCAGAAATTTACTTTTATTATGGGGTATTTATCTGCCACACTTAACCAGTCCGTGAAAATATTAAAGACATTTAACCAGTTTGTGGCACGAAAAAAGGTTGGGGAATACTGCTTTTATCCATTACATTATATCTACCATTAGGTCTTGGGGTAGCAGTCTCCCACTCAAATGACACTGCTCCATAGTGTGAGCTTTCCTATGGGTTGTGAGCCCACAGGAAGTTATATTGATCTTGACGGTGCTATGCTCAGAGCACCTCAGTGGCAACCTGGCAGCTGGTGGATTAGAACCTGAAGCCCTGTAGACCCAGGTCCACTTTTCTTAATAAGGTTGTATTTACTGCACAGATGCTGTACTGATCTGTTGGGCTGTGCACCTTCAACATCATTGTGTAAAACTTGACTTGTTTGTCCAGTATTTAACACATGATTTACCGGTAGTCTTTAAATGAGCTACAAATTATTTTATTCCCAAACACTCATCCCCTTAAGGAGCTTCTGCCAACTCCTCCTCCGTCTGTAATTGTCATTCCTGTGTAGGAAACCCTGGGGCGACCATTTGATCCACAGAGGATTCAAAACAATTGCACGGTCGCATCGATACACGATTCTTTAAACCCACAGCTTGCTGGGAAATGTTATTACAGGACCCCCGGTGGTGAGTAGTGAGCTACAACCAGTTAAGCTGTGCTGTGCACAGACAGGCTAACTGGGAGTTTGTAAAGCAGCAGGACTGGTGGATTAGCAGTCACGGAAGATTCCCAGTGCAGCCCACTGGGAGTGGAAGAAACCCTGAAAACCAGGCAGCCCCGAAGTCATGATCCCAAAGTCCAATTCGTCAGACGTTGTTTCTTTCTTTTATCTGTTTCATCTGTCACTGTTTATGGTCAGCAAGTGCACAATGGAAAAACTTTGTTTGTGCGTAATCTGAGAAGCGTCTGTCCTGCGTCTGTCCTGCGTCTGTCCACAAAGTGTGTATCCACATGGATTTATAGGCAACAGGAGAAGAGTATCCTGGACAGAGTATCGGATTTGCTTTTTCACTATCTAAAACAGATGGCATTCTTGAAGGGGTACTACCATAAAAGTGGTCACATGAGGTGCTGACAAATTGTCATTGACTAGAAATGTGTCCGTCACCGGACGCCAACTTAACCAGGAGTAGTTTATTAACCCTGAAACTCACCTGGTAAGTCTTTAGTCTAAGAGATTGGTCAAAAATGTAGATTGGCAAAAGTAAACACCCAGCATGTTTTGTTGGAAAGTATCTCATATTTTAATATTCCTATAATATAATAGACTATTGTTGCTGTATTGTTCCTGCTTAGTTTTAATAAATATTTCCATTATATTGTAAAGGTTGTGTTTGCTGTTTGTGTTTACACACTGCAATTTAAACTAAATCAAATATTTCATTGATGGTGTTCTTTTCTATGTAAGGACTGAAACCATAACTTTGTTAGAACCTTTGTTATTTAACAGTATATATGTACGTCTGAGTTGGCGCCTGAAAGTGTTGGACCAGGATTTTTTTTTCCTGCTCAGACAGATTAGTGGACTCAGATTACATGGAACAGGCAGACAGGCACACATCATATAGATATGCACACACACGCACTCATCTGCAGACAGATGGCTCAGCCAGAGGTTTGTCATGTCTGTGTGTGTGTGTGTTGGAGGGGAAGGGAGGGTCCAAGTGTTTTTATGAAATGAATTGGGGGACTGCCTCTCAAAATGCACAGATGTGATTTTAAATCCACAATACTCTGCCGGTAATCTCTGCATTTAACACGCCCCCTCCACCTGCCCCACCCAAAACCAATCACATGTGCACACATTTACCCCAGCAGGGGTTAATGCATGGATTAAGACCCCTCTTGGTGCCCCACTACTATTGCCACCATTTATTTTTCTGCTTAAGATCCATAATGATCAGCGAAAAACCCAGATGTGCGAGGTGTGTAAATAGGAATGGGTTGACTGTAGGTCACATGACATGATAATGAGACAAAAACCCACAACAACATCTACACTCGTAGCAGCAACAAATCTTCTAGCAATATTGATACCGACTACAGTCCCACTGAGACGCTTAAAGTTGCGTTGTTGTAATTTTATTTTTGTTTCCCAGACAAAGGTCTGGTTTTATTTTGTTGTCTATTTTAGCCTTAACTGCTATGGTCACATTTTTACTTACTAATAATAATTAACTTGACTGTGTTCTGCCTATCAGTTAATCAGTGTGAGCATGGTCACCTGCGTCCTCGTCATTACTCTCACTTGTGTCACCTGGTGTCCTTAACATATAAACCCCTCTCCCTCACTCAGTTGTCGTTGGTTCATTGTCGTGTTTAAAACTGCCGTGTCTTGTCAGGTATCGTCTGGTTATGTTTAGAATCTATCTGCAGGTTTGGGCTGAAGGAGCCAAACCAATTAAGACTTTTATGTTTTGTTTATGACAGGTTCTAATCTTTTACTTTAATAAGAGCCTTTAAAATCAAAGAAAAGTCTCTCAGTGCTGCGTTTGGGTCCAACCTTGTTTTCCTCGACACCAAAACATAACAGAATGAACCAACCAAAAATCGACCCAGCGCACTGGGCTGAGCTCAACACTGCCAAGGTCCGTGGATATATAGCGGACGTGCTTCCCCAACTTGGTGCTCCAGTGGCTCCTGAGGCTTTCTCTTCCCCAGTCCTCCATGTTCCCAAGGTTGAGGTTCCCTCGGCTGTTTCTGTCTTTGCCCCCGAGGAGGTGGTTCCCCCGACTGTCTGTTTTTGCCCCCGAGGAGGTGGTTCCCTCGGCTGTGCATGTCTTCGTCCCCGAGGAGGTGGTTCCCTCAGCTGTGCCTGTATTCGCCCCCAAGAAGGTGGTTCCCTCAGCTGTGCCTGTCTTCGTCCCCGGGGAGGTGGTTCCCTTGGCTGTGCCAGTCTTCACCCCGGGGAGGTGGTTCCCTCGGCTGTGCCTGTCGTCGCTCCCGAGGAGGTGGTTCCCTCGGCTGTGCATGTCTTCGCCCCTGAGGAGGTTGTTCCCTCGGCTGTCCCTGTCTTCGCCCCCGAGGAGGTGGTTCCCTCGGCTGTTTCTGTCTTTGCCCCCGAGGAGGTGGTTCCCCCGACTGTCTGTTTTTGCCCCCGAGGAGGTGGTTCCCTCGGCTGTGCATGTCTTCGTCCCCGAGGAGGTGGTTCCCTCAGCTGTGCCTGTATTCGCCCCGGGGAGGTGGCTCCCTCGGCTGTGCGACGCTCTAGTCTTCGCCCCCGAGGCCGACGCTCTAATCTTCACCTCCAGAGGCCAGGATGTTGATGGGTTCTGGGTGCCCGGAGTACGTCCATAAATAGGGGGGTACTGAGGTCTGTCTATCCCTTCCCCTGTTACCTTGTGTGGGTTAATCAGTGTGAGCACGGCCACTTGTGTACTCGCCTTTAGTCTCACTTGTGTCGCCTGGTGTCCTTAGCATATAAACCCCTCTCCCTCACTCAGTCCTCGTTGATTCATTGTCGTGTGATGTCTTGAGATGTCGTGTTGGAGCTGTTGTCGTGTTTAAAGCCATTTCTTTTAAGATATTGATTGGAATTTATCTGCTGGTTTGGGCTGAAGAAGCCAAACCAATAAAGAAATATATGTTTAGTTTATGACAGGTTTTGTTGTTTTACTTAATAAAAGCCTTTGGGTCCAACCTTGTTTTCCTCGACATCAAAATGTAACATTGACAGTCTTTTTTTAACTATGTCAGTTGTTCCACAAGCAAAACTCAACTGACAACATCATGTTAGAAAGTAGTCATAGAAATATATATATATATAGGGATATGTATATATATATATACATATATATGTGTATATATATATATATATATATATATATATATATATACACATTTCTTTAATCAGCCAATGTTTACATTGACTTATAAAGACTTATGAATACAAAAGTTGCTCTATGACTACTTTCTAAAACAGTTAAATTGCCTTGTGCCACCTATCACAGAGTAGGCGAGGACGTCCACACTGTAGTGGCTCTTGAATGAGGCAAGGGACACTTAAAAACTGTTTGCCACTTGGTGGTGAAAGTTCTTCTTTAAAAAACAGACCTATTTCAGTGAATATCAACTTTGTTTGCCAACTAAGTTGCATACAGAGTTGATTATCATTGATTATCATACTTGAAAAATACCACTTTAATGCCAGATGTCTCATTTTTGTTAGTGGTATATATCCACTACACCTCAAAGACTGGTCTGCAAAAAAATAAATTGCCAGACATTTGACCGGTCCATGGCGCAAATGGGGTTTGGGAACATTGTTTTAACAGTAGTTTTCATGAACCTCTAACCTTCTGTATGTATCTACTGCACCCACAGCCTCTGTATCCAAACAAACCCAAATAGGCCAGATAATAGAGAGTTGTTCCCAACCGACTCTGACAGTGTGTGTTTGTGTTTACATATTTACTCTTGTTTTTCAGTTTTACCTCCTCATTTTTTATCTCTCTCCCTCCTTCATCTCACATTCACTACCCCATTGCGGACTTCTTGATTAGGTTCAGGCTGAAGATGTGTCTTGAAAGCACACAGGCTGCATTATTGGCGCGGAAGTTGGACAAAAGGGCACTAAAAGTTCAAGCACCCTGAGTAGATAAGGCAGATATTTTGGTTCACCTTGTGGTTCTTTCCGTGTCTGTAGACCATCCAGTCCTCCCCGTTGGTGCTGACCTCCAGTTTGAAGGTGGTGACATAATAGGATTTCTGTGTGTCCTTAGAAACAGCTCCTTGTGTGGCAATACCCGTCAGCACCTTCAAGAATTGGAGGTCAACCTGGAATGAAACAGGAAAAAGGACAGATTTAGAATTTGTTCTGTAATAAATGATGGAAGCAAAACAAAGAAGAGGAAAATAGAGTTTCCTCTGAGGTTTGGAGATGGATGTGGGGATTTAAGGAGCTCAACTATGTTGATATAGAGAGCAGACGAAGAGCAGCTGCTGCGAATAGCCGTCATGAACACAGCAGGGGCTGGATGCCCACGGTGGCCCACTGCTGAGGAAGCCTAGGTGGTGTTTATGTGTGTTTCTGCATTGTTGTATCTGCAGAGGGAGGAAAGTCTAGAGACAGAGATCAATGGGCCAACGTTGGGATGCATTCCCAAAGAGCACCTTCATCGATCACCTTCCCCTATACATAAACGTGTGTGTGTGTGTGTGTTTGTGTGAACATATAACAGAAAAGATAGAGCGTGTGGGGAAGTTCCTTTCTGATCATCCCTTTACAAATCCAACATCTTCATGAATGGATGTCATGTACTGTTTTCACATTTTGTCTGGTCAAAACAGACAAAATAACATTTCACAGACTCTTCTCCAAAGGGTTGTACTTATGGAAACATTTATTGTAACATTATTTTTTTATTTTGAGAACTTTATTAATCCCTCAGGAGTATCCTTCAGGATATTTATGCTTCCTCATCTAACCCATCAAAATATCACAATATCACCTTATCGGTAGGGGGATTCGAACCGGGGCACTTGCGGACCAAAGTCAGTTTCCTTAACCACAGGCCACCAACTGCTCCCCGAACTAATCGAGTGTCATTCATGTGGAATCCAGGGTTCACTTCCTAGGTAGTAACAAATCCCAGTTATGGGGTTGGCTCCTTCCAGGGTGCTCACCAACTGGATGAAGGGGATTCGAAAGGGGGCAGGTACGGTATAGGGCAGTGCTTCCCAATCTTTTTCTGTTACGCCCCCCCACCAAGAAGAAAACAATTTGCGCCCCCCCGACCCCACCACCCACTCTCCACTGCAACTATAAATAACAGCATTTGTCTATAAAATAGTTATAGGTATTCCTCTGCATAACATCGTATCCTTGTTAACATAAAGAAACAAAATAAAGAGATATAGTTCAACTTACAAGGATGTGCAATAACACTTTATTGTAGTGCGGCGGAAAAAAAAGCATGTTCCCCAGGGTCACACGCACCCCCCTCAGCATCGCACCGTGTGCCCCCAGGGGGGCCAGCCCCACAGTTTGAAAACCCCTGGTATAGGGTGATTTGGGTGGTGGCTGTGGAGACTGCTGGCCCCATGACTCAGTATTAGAGGTAAAGATGAATGTTATTCTAATCACTCCAGAGGGAAAGTATTTGATTATAATCTAATCTGCTTTAACCTATGTAACAAACCTGGATGAAGTCTTTGTTGCTGTCCTCTGCTGGTGTCCAGGCATTGTCGTGGTTGTTGAGGCGTGCTTGGCGAGGCAGCCAGCGGCTGTCGTAGAATGTAGTGGAGGCGCTGATCTGGTCATCGCTGATCTTTCCCGACTCCATCCCCAGAGCCATGCTGCAGTGGAAGGCTGTCGGAGGAACAAGGAAGACAGCTGCTTTAGAGTCAGGACGAGGTTTGTATAAATAAGTTGTAAAGTAGAAATGACATACAAAAGACTTTGAAGACAAAAGATCATGGAGGAATAATGGAGACCTTAAAGAAAGAGACAGAAAAATGAATCCCACAGAAGTAATGGCTGAATTAGATGAGAAGAAATCCAGCAGGTGAAACTGAGGTAAATTGAGGTGAAGTTAGTTTACATTCTAAAGGAAAATAGTCTGAGAAATCAGCCTCCCTGAGGGGAAAGAGCAGAATAGGCCTGCAGGGGTAAGAGCCAAGTTGTAGATTGAAATAGCATTAAGGTAGGCAGAAAGCTGAAAAGCTGGAATGTCAGCAGAGAGGAAGGAAAAAATGCTGAAAAAGACGAAAAAACAGATGGGTATGAAATCAGGTAAACAGACTTGACACGGGGAGCGTTCCGAGACACAAACACAGCTAAAAGTTATCTTCCACTCACAGTCGCTGACTTCTTTGTGCGTCATGTTGTAGCGGGCAGAGAAGCCGTCCTTGGCCACCGCCATGTCTGTGTGGAAGGAGAGGGACAGCAGGCCGGAGGACGACTGGATCTCTGGAGGGATCTTTGTCCCACAGTAGCGTCCAATCAGGGGAGAGGCTGCAGAAACAAACACATTAACACATCAAACCACACATATTTCTATATTTACCCTTGAATCTGTCATGTAAGAATGTTTTATATTTTATAATTCTATGAAATCTTATGAAAACACTGAGAGTTCTACACCAAACTCCCTGGAGGAACCATCAGTTTAACTTCACAGTTCACTGAGAGATTTTTGTGTGAAGCTGTCAACAGCATTGAATATAAATGTGAGCATTGACTCTCTTCTCAGTGATAACACAGCAATTTCAAGGCAGTCGTGGAATAAGTTATGCGAAAAACTAAATAGCCGATTCTTTCACCGGGGTCTGGTGAAGAAAAAGGGAGTGAAGGTACTGCTTATGTCCTCCTTCTGTCTTGGACCATTGGGTCTGCTGATACTTGCTGTCTAGATGATTGAGGCCAAAGACTAACTGCTAAAGGCTTAAATTTCTGTGATGAACTATAAAGATGCCAGCGACCACACATGAGCATTAAAAGGAAAGGAAGGAAAGCAAACTCCTTGTCATGTGACATTGTGTTTCACACCACTGCACACAACGAAATGCGATCTCTGTCTTTAAACCATCACCAAAGTGAACAGTGGGCAGCTCTGAGCGCCCGGGGAGCTGTGAGTGGAAACGGTGCCTAGCTCAGTGGACCTCAGTGGTAACTTGGCGGAAGGGGGATTCGACCCGGGGACCTTGCGGACCCAGGTCTGCTTCCTTAACCATTAGGCCACCAACTGCCCTGATTTCAAAGATCAAAGTCAAAGATGCATTTTTACCAACGATCCATTTGCTGCAGACCTGAGCAAACTAATGTTCGGAGGCCCAATACAGCACGTTTGGCGTTATAATCCGACCCACCAGACTTGTCTAAATTATACTTTTAATTTATATTGTCCTTTTTCCTTCAAAACCAGTATTTCCCCAATAGATAGAATAGTCTAAAGAGGCCCAAAGCATTTAATCAATACTTTACTCATCATTTATCTTAGTTCATGGAAAAAACTCAATCTTTCTGATTCTGTCCTGGCAGTGACTCAAATTTTAGTACCACATGTGGACCGGCCTGACTTCCTGTGTTTGCAAATCATGATCTGACAGAAATAGTGTTTCAGATCGTTCCATATCAACACTTCCAGCGATCTCACTGCGTCAGTAAGTGGTGCCTATTTTTCTTCCATCATTCCTCTTTCTCCCTTTCCATTGTGGTCCATCCCTCCATCTGCCATGTGTGTCTCAGCCAGCGCCCAGAGGGGGATTGAACTCCTTGCCTTAATGCAGGCAGAGCAGACCTACACAGACACACACACTTATACAGGCAGTGAGAGAGGTTTACAGTGGTCTCAAGAGTAGCTCCCCTGCCAGACACCAAATTCTCCACCCTTCTCCATCTTGACGTGCATCCATCCCTTTTTTCTGCCTGAGGTCTTGATTCACTGGAACTGGGTTAGACGCTCATTTCCCCCATAATTCACAGCTCCAAATGCTATAAATTCTTCCCAGCTAAAGAACCTCCAAAATCCAAGGTTGTAATTGGAAATTTGAATCCGCTCCCGTTCTCCAAAAATAGAATAATTAAAGCAGATTTCTCATCTTTATAAGTAGGGTGAAGACAGGAGCCGGAAGAGGTAGGAAGTGAACCCATCACCACTGCTAATGTACTCTTTAGTAGCTCTGCAGCGCCACACTTTAGTTCAAGAGTATTTAGTGTCAATGTGATGTGACGACCAAATATATCCGATGTATAAATAAATATATCCTATGTATGGATACAACTTATGTCCTCTCCGAGGAGCACCAGATTTTTCTTTTAAATAATTGACCCAAATGCAGCACTCTCCTTTTCTTCTTTTTTTTGACCAAATATATATTTTTATTTCTGGGCTTACTTCCTGATCACTGCTGGTCAGGTCACGTTTGCGATGCGCAAGACTCACTCAGATATTCATCGTGGTCGTCACTCTCTCCCACCAGCGGGAGGAAGAAAGCGTGAAGTGATAAGGTGAAGAAGAGAGAGAGTGCTGGTGATGAAGGAGGGTTATTATGTTGCCGGGAAGAGGAGCATGGGAAAGGGCTGCTCCTCTGTTCAGCTCACCTTTTTTCTGCAAAAATGTTTCCCCAATGTAATATACAGGAATGTAATGCAATATCAACAGGGAAGAAATTCAGGTTGGATAATGTTTGTTTTTTTTTAGATTTACCTGAGTTAGCCTTCTTAACAACAATTAGGAAATTATTTTAATATATTTTGTTACTCATTCCCCTGTTTTCCAGAGCAAGATTTGTCTCAGTTTCAGGTTTCTTCTGATACCAGATTGGATTGAAATTGTTCACTTTTTCACATTCTTGTACTTTATTTTTTGTTTAATTATTTCAGTTTACACTGATTCTCACCTTGGGGCAGTCCGTCCCAAACGTCCAACCAGTCGTACTTGCAGTCTCCTTCTCCAACCAGTAGGGGGTCATTCTCCAGATCGAAGGTAAGGAAGGTGAGGGTGATGTCCATGCGAGGTGGTGCAATGACCATGTAGGAACACTCCAGATTGTGAGGGTATTTATCCGGAAACCCTGGCGACTCGATCATCCCGGAGGGGCTGGTGAAATTACGGAAGCAGAATTCAGACCCTGGATAGAAATGAAAAAAAAGGGGGGGCAATATTTAGAAACAGAATGAGCAATTGCTCATATCACGGGGGAGGCAGGCAAAAGCAATCGATCAAATGCTGATATCACATCTGACTTGCAGAGGGTGTTCATGAGAGTCGTTTATCACCAACAGCGGGCTGGAAAATAATGTAGCAGTACCCTTTATGATTATCACAGGGATAGAGAATATTGTAGGTAGTAGGAGAGGCAAGGAGAGGAGAATGAGATGCAGGATTAGTTCACATATGCCACAAACCTAAGGAGAAATGCACAGAGGATCCTAAGGGTCCAAACAATTCTAATGCAGGTAAATATATGGGCAAATATATTGACTAAGCCACAATGGGTACTAAAATTTGAAACAGGGGCCGAGTTTGTGTGAACTAGGATAAATGGCGTTTAGTCCTTCACAGTGTCTCTATTGGTGAAATGCTGGCATTGCAGGGAAAGGTAGAAGGATAAAAAATTAATATAATTTGCTAATCTCCACCCTGGTGCACAGCGTCGGGACCGTGTCTGTGTAGCTCTCTTGCACACACTCAAAACTAAATATTTTCCAATAGTCAATCTCATTTTCTACATCCCGTGCACATACTCACACACACTCATACATTTCGCAAATGTGTAATGCTTCTAAGTGGCCCCTTTGAGGTGGCTGCTCATTATCCATGCAGATTTATGCGCCCTGCGTTGCTCACCTTGAGCGGCGGCAGCTGTGTGGCTCAGATCATCCACCCATCAGCCACTGCTCCACCAGCCCCACTGGGGAGACCCAGTCACGGCCAAGCGTTTATGGACCGGGACATCAATGAGATGTCACACACACACAAACAAACACACTCACACAGGCTGCTCCAGTGCCACACACACTCATTTGCAGTCTCATACAAAAATCTATGTCTATTTTCTCTTTCTCTGTCTGGTCACTATCACCTCTAGCCTTTCTATTTTTACAAGTCTCTTCTAAAGAATGGCATATTGAGAAACTGGAGCATTTTTACCTTCATGGTCAGGAGACATAAGTAGCTTAAAGCAAAATAAACGTATTCGCCTCATATTTCCCATCAGCGCAAGCGTGTGTGAGAGCAGATACAGAGGAGGTCAAGTTGAAAAGGCTCAGGGGAGAAGCTTCTGGTCATGTGCATTCCTTCTGCTGCATTCCTCCCAGGCACCAGGCCTTATTATCAGGCGGCTGTGCGAAAGCGAAGGGGTCTACCGGCCTCTCCGTATCTCCCCTGCGTACATACAGTTAATGGCAGAGAACTGACCTAAATGAGCAGGAGGGGAGAAGAGAAGAAAATGACTGCCTGCTGAGTGTCTGCTGCTCTTCAACAGCTCGTGATCTCAGCGAGCAGCACTTTGAGGGGAGGACGGGGGATGTTTGGATTAGAGACTAAAACACAGTCACCCAGACGGAGGAACAGGAGAAAAAGTAACTCTGGTATATGGATGTTTAACAGCAACAAACTAACCCAGCACAATCAGAAACAATTATTTAATTAACCAGTTGTCAATACATAAATATCTTTATCAGTCTTTACTGCATGTTAACTTAAAATTATTAAAAAATACTTTCTAATCGCAAAGCATTTACTATTAGTTGAAAAGAAAGGGCTGGTCAATTATGAAAACATTTTGCTGTGAAGACCTTAACTCACTTTGTTTAAGTCCAAAAATAAAACTTTAACAAGTTGTTGAGTAAAGACCTAAAGACCTCTTTCTAAAAAGAGTACAATAGATACATAAAGGAATCTGCTTATATTTTTATTCCATTTTTTTTGTTTACAAAAAGCGCCCATCATCTTACCTTTTTCTAGATATTATGCCATTACATCCCCACTGCACAGATAGGAAGTGTCACTCTGACATAAACACGAGACTGTGTTGTTCTTGACATGAACATGAACGTATGAATCTTCCCCCACATGTTAAATGAGCAGCAACTGTCAACTCCCACACATGCTGCAACATCAAATCAACAGCAGATCATACGACTGCGGAGCTCGGCTGCCTACACACACACAGACCCACACATAAACATACACAAAATATGCCCTCTCACAGAGAACACAAGTTGAAATATGACGTCAATTTGCAGCAGCTACAGACGGTGTCTTCCTATATCCTCTTATAGTGACCTTCCCTTATGTGTGGGTGTGTTTTCCAAGTAGGTGAGGCCTTTATATCTGTGTTCCCAGTTGCTTTGTTACAGTGGGAAGACGGACAATAGGCCTTGAAAGTTCTTGACCAATACAGTTTTCTGATTTTCTGTTACATATTCATTAGTAATAGCTAATAAACAATTAAAATTAATTGTTTGATCTGTAAGCTGAGATTGACATCAATCTCAGCTTACAGTTCAACGGTATGATTTTTATTTACATAATGCATGAGGTATAGTGATATATTCAGTCATATATTCAGCTTTCTTCTACTGTGATAAAATAAATGTATGATGAATGGATTATGTGCATGTCATTCCATGACCAATAATTACTAGCTAAAATATTATCGTTATTCAAACAAATAGTCCTGAAGTTACAAGAGACAGCGATTAATCAAATAACACTAAAATTTTAATTTTAACTGATTTATTTGAGATTCAATTTGGTCAATTTGGGGGGACACGACCAGAGAAAAATGGAATTTAAATGGTGCTTTCAGGTTTATTTGGTATTTTTAAAATTATTTTGAAACATCCTTCCTACTTTCTTTGATCCCTGGAGAAAAACATTTACTCAAAAAATGCATGTTTAAGTATTTTGTATGTGAATTATTTGGAATTTGGGTGGGACAGAACATGTCCTCCAGTTCACACATGAATTCCAGTTTCTGCCCTTCAGCACTCTCTAAACTTCCTTCTTTCCTGCTAATATAAATTATTTTCAACTGCAGTGTATTCCTTGATAATGTGATGCAGGCGTTGTGTGTGTGTGTGCATTCGTGTGAGTTTGCGTTTGTTAAATCAGTGTCACCCGCTGTGAAGCAGACCTGATAACATACTGACTTTGTTTCCTTACTAGGTCACAGTGCAGACTGCAGTCAGTGCTTCAAAAACTTCAACATGAGCACAGCTTGACTCCATCTGCCTCCAAACACATCACTCCAACCTTGGCCTGTGTGTTTGTGGTTGTGTGTGTCGCTGCTCCATCATTGTGTCCTTCATTGTAACTTCCTCACACGCTAAGCTCAATGCGTCCACGTGTTCAGATCTTACTTTATTTAACTAATGCAGGAGTGTTTTCTCTTCTCATTAGCGTTAATCAGTTCACACTCTATGAACATGTTGAAAACAAGCCTTCACCCAGACCTTCTTCATCTTCATCGTGGCCCTGGGTTTCATGACAATCCCATGTTGTGGACTACAATCTGTGTCTACATCACATTGTGGCCTGCCATTTGGCTAAAAAAAAGATCCAGTGTGTGTGTGTGTGTGTGTGTGTGTGTGTGTGTGTGTGTGTGTGTGTGTGTGTTGCTGGGGAGATTCTTGCACATGAATGCCTGATGAAGCAGCAATGGCTTGATGTTGTGTCAGCGCGACCCTCGACTCCCCTTCTCCTCCTCCACAGAACTGTGGTTTCCCCATCCTTGCAGCTCCCCTCCATCCTCCTCCTGCACCTATGAACCTCTGAACGTCTGCTTCACTTCAAAAACCGCCTCCACAACAATACACCTGCCATTCTCCACCCGACACATCAGCTGACCCGGGCTGCATGGCTGCTCTGGCTCAGCTTCAAGGATCTGCTCAAAAAAAAAAAATCTCTTCCGATGTGTAGAGTGTGAACACAAGCATGAACGAAGAACAGGAGGAGTTGGAGAAAGAGGAGGAGGAGCATGTGTGGGAGAAGGAGGGGAAGGGTCCTCCACAACGACAACATGAACAACAACATGAACAAGGGCACCCAAGAAAAGGAAAACAACATTCTTTGCACGTCAAAATCTGACACTTTCACAGAGCAGGACAGACCGATCTCATTATCTTTATGTAGAATGGAATCCTTTGTGTGGTGAGTCATGTAAAGCATGATGCTGCTGTGACGTATTCTGGAGCAGAATGTCATCGTTTTTATGATTGTTTTTTTTTCTTTAGATCTGGAGCCAATAGACTCACAAACAGCCAATGTTAATTATTTCAGCTGTTAAAGAGACATAGATCAGATTTTTAATTGAAAGAGCATTTGTAACTGAAGACCTTGACAAGGATTGTCAATGCATTTTTGTCTTAGGAGCTACTTTCAAATGCACAAAAGCAATCAACCTAAAATGAAAACCCAAAATATATACTTTCTCATACAGAGTATCCTTTTTTAATGTAGGATCTACATTCAGGATTTGCCAGCACCACCCTTTGAGATCTACTGATGCTGAACTTATATTGGGCGCCCCTACCTTAGACCCTATATAAAAACAGAAACAAGTGGCGACTGTAGTTGCAACACAGAAACATTGTGAGGAGCCTGTTCTGGAGGCAATACATCAAGCTGTCAGTCCCAGAGTCGTGTCTGGTTCTGTGGCTCTGCTTCCCTCTGTGATCATAATGGACCAAACTGGCATCACATTCCAGTAAAGATCATGTTTTTTTTTTGGTTAGGAATTTCTCCAGATCCACTTCAGTATCTGTTCCACTCCGAGCTTCATTCATTTTAAATATGGTTCATATTAGGAGGCATGTCATCACAGACACCGTCAGTGACCAGAAGGACTGATTGCTGTTAATATTTATTTATGCTATGAATTAGTGTATTATTCAGAGCTAAAACATTTTCTCTGGTATTTTCACATTCAAAATAATGAGAACTGTTCTCTCAAAGGTCTACTAAAGGTTTCAAGTTTTTACACACTGCAGACAATATTACATCTTCAGCCCCTTCATTCACTCTGACCTAAATTGAGTTTCCTCTCTTAGTTACTTGTCTGTAGTTCTGATGTTAAGACAGCTAAAATAACCCTAGGATCAAACACCACATGGCAGTCAGTCGTACACTGCCAGCCAAGGTCAGCCTACATTCACAATATTAACATCAGAAAACACATAGGACTAGTGTTTTGACAGCCAGATAGGCACATGAGGGGCAGGAGGAGGGTAGTCAAGCTTTAGGCGTCTTGGCCTAACGGTGACCCTGAAAATGCAGCAGCAGCAGAAGCAGAAGCAACACCACACGCCCTCCGGTTTCCCTCGCCTCAACTCAGGATTGGTCACACGTCCTGGCTTCCTGCTCCATTAGTGGCCAACTTTGGGGGAAACTGAGTGAAAACACGGGGCAGATCTTCCCCCTGTATCTGTGGTAACAGTGGCAGCAGCAGCACGTGACCGGGAGTGAGTGAAGGGCCAGACAGACGGTGCAGACAGTGAGTATGACTAAATAAAGGGTTAAGCACGCATGAGTTGAAATAAAGTAGGCCACATCAACAAGGCTGCATAAAGACGTGCCACTCTGATTGGACAGCGAGATCAAAGGCATAGTTCATGTGTTGTGAAGTGCAGTTATATGGGATTAAGACATGTGGTCAACACCGACCATCTTCCACAACTAGCCTGTGACACACCAGCACATTAGCAGTAAAATCTGGAAGTTGTTTGTGAGGGTGGGGCAGTGGTTAGTGATCAGCTGTGGCTGGGAGAGCGGACCAGTGGTGAGGCTGACGCTGCTCCGGGCGCAGGTGAGCGCAATTGTTTTAATGAGATCTCTCCTTGTATAAGTAGGAGCCGGGACCGCAGGGAGAGAGATCAGCTGTGACATGCTGCAGTTGCTGAGGAGCAGCCTGACTCGGACACTCTCAAACCAATTTTGCCGACAGGGGACTGCCCCGTGAACGTGGCACAATAAATAAAACGTTGTGTCTCTGACTCCTGTATCAGTGCCTTTGTCCAGAGAACCCCACTCATCACATTTTGGCGCCCAACTAGAATAGACAAAGGGAATGGAACAGCGGCAGATTGCTGCATTGGCACGGATGCTGGGAGAGGTCATCGCCATGTATCGAGAGCAGGGGATTGCTCACCGTGAGAAGCTGGCGGAGCTGCGAGCGCAGACTGGGGCTCTGGCACAGCAGCTGGCCCAGGTGGGTCAGTCGACGGTCTCCCCATTGGTAAACACCCTAGCAGGGATGCCACTGCAAAGGATGGTGCCAATAGACGACCCGCAGACGTTCCTGGACGCCTTTGCGACCACTGCAGCGGCGTGCAGCTCGCCAAAGGAGGAGTGGGCGGTCCATCTTTTTCCGCTGCTCTCCGGGGACGTGCAGACCGCGGCGCTGGCCCTGCCGGCGGCCGCAAGGGAGGGTTACCAGGATGTCAGAAAGGGAGCACGGAATGCTGTCTCAGCCCCACAGAGAGCCGCTCAGGCATCTGGGCAGGAGTGTTGGGGGTGCGGACAGCTCGGACACGTGCGCCGTGACTGTCCATCCATGGAGGTGGGGCAGGTGATCCGAGTGGATGGACCCACAGCGCCCCTTCCCCGGTCCAGAGGGACATAAAGCGTTCCGGTAAGGATCCAGGGGTGTATATATCAGGCGATTGTGGATTCAGGCTGTCAGCAATCTCTGATTCACGAGAACCTGATTCAACCCGGGGCTTTAGATAACGGGGCTGTGGTGAAGGTTAAATGTGTGCACGGAGATGTTCACCGGTACCCTGTTGCATCTATTGGGGTCCATTATAAGGGGGAGAAGCGTCCCGTCCGTTTTGCGGTCATCTCTGCAAAGAGTGTTGCGGATGCTCTTTTCCGGATCATCTCGCGGGTCGGAATCCCGAAGGAGATCCTGACAGATCAGGGAACATCTTTTATGTCACGGACCATGAAAGAACTATACAGATTATTAGACATCAAGTCTATTCGGACCAGCGTCTACCACCCTCAGACTGACGGGCTGGTGGAGTGGTTGAATAAGACTCTGAAGTCTATGATCAGGAAGTTCATTCAGGAGGACAGTCCAAGCTGGGATAAGTGGCTAGACATCCTGTTGTTTGCAGTGCGTGAGGTTCCCCAGGCCTCCACGGGGTTTTCCCCTTTTGAATTGTTGTTTGGCAGGAAGCCGGGGGGCGTGTTGGACCTAATTAAAGAAAGCTGGGAGGAAGGTCCAAGCGCCAGCAAAAATACGTTCAATAGTTCAATAATTCAAAAAGTTCAATACGTTCTGTACCTTTAAGCAAAGCTACACTCACTCGGGCAGGAATCACGGGTTAATTTGCTCAGGGCTCAGGAACGTCAGAGGGGCCTGTATGACAGGGGAGCTAAGCTACGGCACTTTGCACCAGGAGACAAAGTCCTGGTGCTGCTCTCATCTTCAGCATCCAAGCTGCTCGCTAAGAGGCAGGGACCCTTTGTAGTCACACGGAGAGTGGGTGATGTTGACCATGAGGTGGAGCGCTCAGACAGGAGAGGAGACACTCAGATTCATCATTTAAATCTGTCAAAGGGGTGGGTGGAGCCAGAAGCGTACGCTCTGGTGTCGACAGTGAAAGAGGAGGATGAGCTCGGTCCAGTAGTGGGGGCTCCTGGTCTGAGCTCTCTTCTGTGTGATAAATCTCTCACGTCGGCCCAGAGAGCAGAAGTGGAAGGGCTCCAGCAGCAATTTTCTGACGTGTTCTCCTTACTTCCAGGGCGCAACACTCTCATACAGCATCACATAGAAACACCGCTTGGTCTTGGCATTCACGGCCATACCGTCTTCCGATGCACAAACGTGGTGCAGACGGAGTTAAAACAAATACTGGAAATGGGAGTGATTGAAGAGTCACACAGTGCCTGGAGCAGCCCCGTAGTTCTAGTGGGTAAGAAAGATGGGTCTGTCCGGTTCTGTGTTGACTACAGAATGGTTGATGAGGTGTCACGTTTTGATGTTTATCCAATGCCCCGGGTTGACGAACTCTTGGATCGGCTTGGCACAGCTCAATTTTTTTTACACTGGATTTAACCAAGGGTTACTAGCAGATTCCCTTATCGCCAGAATCCAGGGAGAAAACGACCTTCTCCACTCTGTACGACATACGACATTCCCCACATGCTGCCTACACTGCCGTGTATTTGGACGACGTCATTATCCATAGTGGCAGCTGGGCAGAACATATGCAGCAGGTAACCGCGGTGTTACAGTTCTTGAGGCAGGCGAGGCTCACGGTCAACGCAGGTAAGTGTAGAATTGGATGGAGGGGGGTACAGTATCTAGGACACTGCTTGGGGCGGGGTCAGGTGCGTCCACAGCTGGATAAGACAGCAGCGATCGCATCCTGTCCACGTCCCAAGTCTAAAAAAGAGGTTAGACAGTTCTTGGGGCTCGTGGGGTATTACCAGCGTTTTATCCCACAGTTCGCTGACTTGGCCAGCCCCCTGACGGATCTGACCCGTAAGAGTGCCTCATATCCGGTCCAGTGGACGGAGCAGTGTAAGCAGGCGTTTCAGCAGCTGAAGCGGGCTCTCTGTGGTAGCCACTGTTGTTCACACCTAACTTTTCTCTCCCTTTTATGCTGCAGACTGACACGTTGGGAAGAGGGCTGGGGGCAGTGTTGTCCCAGCGGGTGCTTGGGACCAACCGACCTGTCATCTACATCAGCCGAAAGCTGACCGACCGGGAGAGTCGGTACAGAACGATAGAGAAGGAGTGCTTGGCCATCAGATGGGCGGTCGGCGCCCTGTGTTATTACCTCCTGGGACGCCCTTTCACTCTCTGCTCGGACCATGCTCTGCTCCAGTGGCTCCACCGAATGAAAGACAGTAACGCCAGGATCACACGGTGGTACCTGCTGTTGCAACCATTTAACTTCAAACTTGTTCACAGGCCGGGAGCACAGATGGCGGTGGCGGGCTTTCTTTCTTGGGCGGGGGAGTTCGCTTGGCTGGACAGTCTGCCGGCCTCAGTCCAGCGGTGGAGGTATGTGAGGGCGGGGCAGTGGTTAGTGATCAGCTGTGGCTGGGAGAGCGGACCAGTGGTGAGTCTGACGCTGCACTGGGCGCAGGTGAGCGCAATTGTTTTAATGAGATCTCCCACTGTATAAGTAGGAGCCGGGACTGCAGGGAGAGAGATCAGCTGTGACATGCTGCAGCTGCTGAGGAGCAGCATGACTCGGACACTCTCAAACCAATTTTGCCGACACAGGACTGCCCCGTGAACGTGGCGCAATAAATAAAACGTTGTGTCTCTGGCTGCTGTATCAGTGCCTTTGTCCAGAAAACCCCACTCATCACATTGTTTTCCTTATTTTTTTTTTTTTATTCATCCAACAAACAATTCCAAAGTCTGCTGCTGCCACCATCTCTCTTCACTGTTGGGATGCTCATCCACATGTACACCCTATGGAGTGTAAGACAGATGTTAGTGGCAAGAGAAATGGCATGTTCTCCCAAGCACCACCAGGTTTGATGCCACAAATCCCAGGTTACAAAAACAAAAAACCCAGTGATACTATATATGTGAGCAGTGTTGGGAAAGTTACCAAAATGAAATGTAGTGATACAATAAATATATATACAAAATAGACGTTTAGACATTTTGACAGGCATCTTTATGGTAACCTCAACTTGCCACTTGTAGTCTTTCTTGTGGGTGTGTGCTGCTGTATGGCGTTGCACGTATGTGAGGCTGAGTTTATTTCCCTATAAGGCAAGAAGACCAGCCCAGATCTTTTTTTGATTGGCTTAGCCTGAAATGTTAACCTATGTCATCCAATAATCGCTCATTTTCAAAGCATGGTTCAGTTAGTGTGCCACACACTCTCCTGTACTGCACACACTCTGACAGGCAGCAGACATGCTCCGCTGTCACACAGTCCTCTCTCCGTGGCTGAGAGAAACCGTCCATTTGGAACATAGATAGTAACAAGAAACAAGCTCTTTTAAACCACAGCAACAATAACAGCATTACTAAATGGGAAAGGTAACGTGTTACCTTATTAGTTACCGAAAAAAGTAGTTTAGTTACGTAACACCGTTACAAGTAATGCGTTAGTCCCAACACTGGATAAGAGTAACCTGACAGGAATTCTGAGCTACAAGTCAGCCAATTGGCAAAATTGGTGTTGACGCACAACATCATTTCTAGATGTTGGTGCATAGGTGATCTAATTAAAACCAAGTAAGTAAGTGTATAAGTTAAATTCAAGTTTCTATAGTAACTCTCCTGCTCCCTTGCTCCTCCTCCAATGTCACAATTAAATGTTATTGACTGTCTCCACAAAAACTACTAATCAAGATCAAAAGATGGATATGAGACAAAAGTTCAGAATTCCAGTTTTTATTTCATGGTTTTGACATCCATATGTGTTGGACCATTCAGGATAGAGATCCTTTAGCAAGCAAAAGAATTGGAACAGACATAAATAAGCTTAAACTGACCAAAATGTCATATTTGGTAGAAAAACGCTTATTTGCAAAAACTGCATGGAGCCTGTAACCAACTGACTTTACTATGCTGATGATTTCTTCATTTGAAAAACTGTTTCAGGCCATGACTGCAGGTTTCTCCCGTTTATCTTCTCTTCAGGAGGGAAATGAATGCTCTATTGAGTTAAGTGTGATTGACTTAGTTGGCCCAAGACTTTCCACTTTTCTTCTTAATGTAGTCTTTTATTTTGTGGGCAGCGTGTTTTGGGTCCTTGTCTTGTTTCAAGAAGAAGGTTCTCTCTTTTGGTTTGGATGCATTTTTGTACATTGACAGACAAAATTATTTTGTGGACTTCAGGATTCATTCTGCTGCTACCATCATGAGTTCCATGCCATCAGGCTATGTCCAAAGCCTGCGCCACAGCTCTGATCCATTTTCTCTACTTCTCTCAGCTTTAAATGGTTTGCTTTCCTCCCTTTGACAGCTCTCTGGTCTTCATGTTTGCTCAACAGCATATGCAGTTTTGACGGATGAAACCCAAAGCCAAAAGCCAGAACTATTTAGCGTTTAAGCAATTAGTCAATAAAATCAAAGACAACATCTGAGCAACTAGAAACACCCACGTGTCACAGTAAAATACCTTTGCTCACCTGAAAAACAAGTGGATTCAAAGAAAATGTCCTGAGTAATAAAGCACATCTAGATGTCAATACCAGCAAATAAAAGCTGGAGTTCTAAAATTCTGTCTCAAGTTGGACTTAATATTTGAGATCCAAATTTCTTTAGAATACAAAGCAGTGACGTGCAGTCAGGGGAGGCAGGTGAGGCAGAGCCTCCACTGTCATAAATAGAAATATAAAATTAAAAATAAATTAAGTTGTGATAGTTATATGTTGCTAAAGTTCTTTTTTCATTCAATGGCACAACTTTATCATTTTAGGAATTGTTTTTAAAAATTGCTGAATTTTCACCTTTACCGTTCAAATGCTGAGGAGACAGCACTGAGGCTGAGACTCCACCGGGCCTCACAGGGATTGTGCAATCCCCATGAGGCATGGTGCAGGCACGATCTACACGAGGGACACCGTTCTACCGTCACTCCTCATGTCAATATCAAAAATGTTTCGACACTTATACCATCTGAATAACATGTAATTATTTCAGCTTGTGCATAAAATGCAAAGTGTTTTTTTTTTTTATTATCAACAACCGTCTGTGTGTAACGCGTCGCAGTGCTGAGTGGACAGAAACCCGCTGCATAGAGCTGCAAAGGTAGGCCTGTAGTTCTGGCCTCCTGGCAGGGGGTGATAGTGATACCATTGATTCTTCCTGCATCTCGACCAACCAATCAAATCAATAATAGAATTACAACGAGTTACAGTAAACAACAAGTCAAGTGCATGTGTCGAGTATTTTACCTCTTTGCTTGGCCTTATTTAAAAATTACATATCTAAATTAAATAATTCTCTAAACTGGACTTTCAATCAAAGCAGGAAATACTAATTAAAAGACTACCAACACCAGAGCTGAAAGGTTATAGGATAGTCGATCCACGCTATTCAGACAGACTGGGACACACTTTGTAAAGCTAAAGGCGGATCTTGTTGGACTAAAGTGAGGGACAGATGTAGATCACCTGGACAGCTTCTCAGCTTTTTGTCCGAGAAAGATTTAATTAAAGATTAAAATAAAAAGATTAAATTCCCTTTTTTTGTCATTGTGACGTTGTCCCAGCTATGTGCAATATTCATCTATGATGTCAATACCATTCTGTGTATATTTTTGTATACAGTATATAATGTACAGGATACAGTCTATTTTAGTAATTTTTAATACATTTTTTACATTGTAATTTTTTGTAATGCATGTTTATCTATTTATCTTTATCTTTTCTAACTTGCCGCTGCAAGAATGTAAATTTCCCCATGTGGGACAAATAAAGGACTTTCTATTCTATTCTATTTTATTCTTGTGATTCACACCACAAAGCACAACGAAATTTGGCCTCTGCATTTAACCCATCATCAAAGTGAGCAGTGGGCAGCTAATGAGCACCCGGGGCGCACTCTAGGGACGATGCCACCACTGCCACCAACTGAAACTGTTCCTGAGGTGTTCCTCCTCTAGCTGATGTTCACTGAACCACGACTACAGCGTTGGTTGCACGGTCATTCTCAGAATAAGACAGACCAACAGTCTTCTCTTGCACTGATCTCCATTGAGACAGAGAGACTTGTAAAACTAAAGAAAATAAGGAGGACTTTTACAGTTGAGTCATCGGTGCTTTTATTCTGAAGGAGCGACGCATGGTCTTCATTAATAGTAATAGTAAGACGTTAATAACAGTTTTTAAAATATTTTTCTATTTTCTATGTTATGATATTTTACAACAAAACACATTAAATGTTGCCAACAAATGTTAAATAAAGTACTCTGTAGGGTTCATATATATGTAAATATAACTGTGATGACATCATCGCCTCACTAGGCATGAACCTCACCGCACGTCACTGATACAAAGGTATTAGACCCTTTGGAGGGGACTGTATACATATCGTGTTATTGTTTTTTTGCGGTTAAAATCCATGTTTTGGGTATTTTTAAAGGCCTGCAAAAGATACATTTGTTTTAAGTTAAGTGGGAAAATGATTAAAGACACAATGATATTGAGTTACAATTTTGGTTGTATATAAGGTATCATTCTACTTTTCTACTTCATTGTGATCTTAAAAGACAACAAACATGTTTTTCAACTGCTTTCGTTTCAGAACATCTCTGTAGCTCTACAGATTGATATCTGGGGTTGTCGGTTTTAATTACAGAATAAGTAGGTTAAATAGAAGCTCTGCTGTTGGTAGATATATAACAAACCATCAAAACCCATTAGGTGTTTATATTATTTAAAGCAACTGCAGTTGACCGTGAAACCCTTTTTCACCACAGTCCAAAGGTCAGTTCTGTCAACAGACTTTTCATTGACACATACTGTAAAAGGAAGCTTAAATAAATATTATGTTATTTCTTCTACATGCATCTATGTTAAAGTTGACAGGGCAGCTTCAACCCCACCATCCCTCAGAGGGCACAGGTATACGTAAACATATTTATTGTGTTTATTCTGAGGCTGGCTCCTCTCAGGAGGTGGACAAGCATCAGTGTGTAGAGTTAAAGGAAGGTCTATCACTTATTTCTGGACATGGTGTAATGATAGCCCCACCCCCTCATTAACACATGCATGGACACACTTGGACGGAAAAATTCCCCAAGAGATGTTACAGTCACTGTTTATGCAATACGTTACTGAACAACAACAACAACGAGCTGCAGTGTCATTTGCTGTTGGTTTCCAACCTCCGCCATCTTTACTTCTAATATTTACTATTCCAAAACAGTGAGTGAGACAGGGAGACAGACTGATTGAAAGACAAACGTCAAAGGAACAAGAGAGGTTGAGATAAGGCTGTTCTACAATCTTTGTTTAGGATGGGAAGGAAACACACACTCACACAAACACACACCTCCCAGCTGTGTGCTACGATTTCTATCTCTGCTTGGATACACCCTTTAAAAACACAAGCACACCAATAAATACACACACACAAGCCCACACATTGAGTTGCAGATTTAATACTCTCTACAGTAATCTCAGATTACAGTCCCTGTTTTGACATCAGTGTAATGGCGACTCTCGTCTTCCCAGGTCTGGATCATAATCAGATATGAAAAGGGGAATAAAAACGCAGCTAAAACACATTAGAGGCAGGTAATAGTAAATGTCAGTGTAATTAACTTCCGCCCTCTGGTGAATAAACTCATCTCAGATGGGATCTCAAGGTTCCCGTCACAAGTTGAAAGCGGTGTTTAGTGGAAGGCCATGGCCACGGCCCTGCCACGCTTAGACAACCAACAACCACTGAAGAGCACGCAGGGGCTGGAAACGCAGTAATTAACACATGGCCTCAATCAAGAGTCCTGGTTACATTTCTCTCATCCTCCACCTCCTGTTGCCCTGTCACCCCAATCAGTTCTTGCCATTCTGTCGTCTCTACTCCGCTCTTTCATCCTCTCGTCCTGAACTCATGTGTCTCACCCGACAACACAGAAGCAGCAAACACACCTACTTGTCCTCACACACTGACACAGAGTGTTGAAAGCATCAGTGGCACTCACATGGTCCGGAAATCTGGAAGAGCTGGGCTTGGCAACAGTGATTAACATCTCGGACTTATTTATTTAATGCAAAACCACAAGGGATTTGAAGGTAAAGACGATTGAAGGTAAGGTGATTGTTAAAGTACAATCACCTCTTACAGCACTGAACATTCAAACTGTAGCACTGGGTGACCACGTCAAGACAGGACTCAGCAGTTTTTTACCATCTCAAAGAAAAGGGACACTCTTTCAAGAACTCAGATGTGTATATTTTGGAAAAAGAGGACAGGTGGTTGAAAGAGCAGTGAAGGACGCCATCCATGCCCATCTGGAACAACCAACCTTGAATAGAGGGGGAGGTCTGTGTCCATTCTGCCTTGAGATCTCATCCTAGGAACTGCTCATCAATACCAGAACAGTCTACTCTAAAACGGGCCCATTCACATCTGGACATATGACTAGAAAACTGCTTATTAACATCAGGAGCAGTTTCTGTCTAACAAACTGTGACCAAAACAACTCTTTACACCTTTGTCCAGTGGTGAAGGGTGTGGTCTAGAGGAGTAGAACTACTAAGGTGTCCCTCTGACATCAATCAGAAATCATCAATCAGATGAAATTCCTTTTTTGATATCATGACCTGGATGAATAAGAATCTTCACAGACAACAGTAATGCTATTACCGTAACATATATGTATATGTATAGATCTTTATAATAGGAATACAAAAATATAAATATAATTGCTATAAATGATTTGATAAGAAAGGAGCTTTGGCCCATGGTAAATATTTTCTTTGGTTTGTAATTCCTATCCTTGGAATGACTGCATGGGTCAATGCCATATCCCAGTTAAGAGGGTTGGTTTCCAGGGAGCTCTGCAGGAAGTTTCACAAGGGTTTTAGGAATGCATGTGTTTTAAGTAGTTCAACTGTTTGATGTACTGTAATGATTGTAAAGATCTATTGAGTAATAAAAACTTTGGCTGATTGTTGACTGTCAACAATCCGTTTAATAGCTCTTTAAATCACATTTTGGGGAAGGCTCAACAATACTTTATATTGACTGGATGCGCCGAAGACGCTCATGAAGACAATCAGCTAAAACCTCATTTGATAAACCTTTAACCTATAGTCTTACACCACAATGGCTGAGAGCTCTCTTCATTGTTGCCACCACCACCATCAACAGCCACCTCCCTCAACCACCACCCACCCGTTACTCCTTCTCTCTCTCTCCACATCCCTCTAGAGAAAGCAGAGTGCTTTCTCTAGAGGGATGCTACAATGAAACATCAAAGATTCCTTACATGCTTCTAGGCAGCTTAAAAGTTGTTTAGTAGATTTGAGTGTTAAAGTTTTGTTTACATGCACCGCTGCCTCTGCTGGAGTAAATGGCTGTGAGAGTGTTGGAGTGAGTGAGCACCGGCTCCGGATCACTAATGCACAACAAAGAGTTGGTGAAATGTCACGGAAATGTTATTAACTTTAGGGGATTAGGTGAAAATTAATGTTTGTCTCAGATCTGAGAAAATTGGGGCTCCATACTTTATCTTCTTTGGTAATTCAGTTATCAAGCCAACACCTGGTCTTATCAATGCTTTATCACACTGTAGAACATTCTTTGTTAAAGTTAATGGCCTTTTTTGTACTAAACAATATCCATCTTTGAATTCAGCTCTTACCGGTTTTGAAGATTTCATAGCGCAATGAGAATCCTGCCCCCTGGTGGGCATAGTCAGACACAAATTTGATCTGAAGGGAGGGACCAGAGGAGATGATTGGTGCGGGAGCAATGTTGCTGCAGTGTCGACCCAGAACATCGGCAGTTTCTGAAACCCCGTCCCGAATCTCAATGTAGTCGTACCTGAAAACCAATGATGAACACACTGGTTACTTTCTCTTTTTCATTCATTCATTCATTCATTCATTCATTCATTCATTCATTCATCATCTGATTGTCTGTTGCTGGGTCGCAAGGGCAACATGCACCACAGTGTTATATTATCACTCTGCTTACATCACTCTGTAAGCTTTCCTGTGGGTGGTGAGCCCACAGGGAAGTTTCATGGG
Source organism: Paraplagusia blochii (assembly GCA_016785265.1). Lineage (NCBI taxonomy): Eukaryota > Metazoa > Chordata > Actinopteri > Pleuronectiformes > Cynoglossidae > Paraplagusia > Paraplagusia blochii. The sequence goes on along the minus strand of JAFBJS010000568.1, from coordinate 56,247 downwards.
TCATGTGAGCACCTCAATAACAACTGTGCAGCTGGTTTTGAACCTCAAGCCTCTGCTCCCTTAACCACTAGGCCACCACTGCTGACCCTTAGTTTCCATTTTGTTTCTCAAAGACACAGAAAACATCTGTGCTGATGTGATGTTGTGTGGAGTACACTCTGTTCTTGTACAAACTTTTCTTCCTTATAGTTCCTTCTCACTAAACCACCAACTTTGCACTATTGATTTCGATATAGAGAATCTGACCACGGAATGTTGACAAAGTTCTTGCCAGGACTAAAGTGAAATTGCCCCAGAGTGATAGAGGGGCACATAGAGAGGTGGTAATCAAGTTATGCAATGAGCACAAAAAAGAGACAGGTGTGGATTTATTTCCTCGGAGTTCAGCCTCAGAACAGGCGGGGACACAACGTCCAAGTGCTGCATTTAGGGACACAACTTTAAGGCTCAAGTCAATCCATCTTTGGTGCAGCCTTGGCTTTCCTTAACTTAACTGAGTTTATGTTTCATAACTGTGCTTCTGAAGTTTGCTATCCTAAAATTCCCAAAATAACAGATTCTGATCTTTGTGTGCCGGGTTGTCTGTGAGACACAGGGAAACTGACAGCTGAGTGTAAAAACAAGTCACATAAAAATAGACTGACAGGCCTCATGAAAAAAATAAGGCAGGGGGTGAGGAAAGGTGATGATATTTGCGGTTCATACGTGGGTGAGGAGGAGAAGTTAGTGAGTAAATGAATATGGAGACACTTCGGTCTTTCACAATCACATGCTTATGCCACCAGCTTATTCCCACCTGTGACTCACCACCTGACCCTGGACTGCCGGGTGATTGAGTGTGTGTTTATGTGTGTGTTTGAGGTAGAGAGACAAAGACAGACAGAGGAAGAAATGGAGAGAGAGAGAGAGAGAGCATCCACCTGGTTGTTCCAGAATTAGCCCTGTGTGTCACTGCCCTCACATTATTAGACACATGCTGCTGCAGCTGCAGCCGCATAAACAGACAGTAGTCTGAGTATTGTTAGCTAGTAATGATACTTTATTTTTAGAGATGAAAGTTTATTCACAAAAATAACCAAAACCAAAAAAACACAATAATAAAAGATCTATATGCTTGATATATGCTCAAACAGATATGTCAGTATAATCTGTGCCAGATATATATATTTTTAAGTTTTCATTAAAATTCATTGTTCACCTGATTCTGCCTGCAACAGATTCTTCTAAGGTGTTCCTTTTTATGTTCTGCCCTGACAAATTTTCTGCAACTTTGCATGAATGCACCAAATGCTGTGTCTTCAGAAAAGCAGGAGCATCTTGTGTTCTAAAAAGGGCTTATGTTCATGATTTTCTATATGAAGATGTACATTTTTCTTTTTAGCGTTTTAGCAAAGGAAAAAAGAAAGAAAAGTTCTATTTTTTTTTTTGGCATGCATCAGAAATTTAAGTTTTATCTTTATAAGCTTTGCATATCTGCATGATCTGATCTGATCTATAAGATCTGCAGAAGAATGCTACTTTTACTTCTCTAAAGAGATAGAGCTATCAGGTAGGAGACAAAGAGGAGACTGATGTATGCAGTGTCAACCTCTGAAAAAGGGACAAGGAAGAAGAAGAAGAAGCTGCAGATCTGCAAACAAGTGAAGTGATGTCAAAAACGCTAGTTTCCTCTATAGACTCTGGTATAGGGAAGCAGGCAAGTCAAAATTGCTGTCAGTATCAACCAGGAGAGTAGCAAACCCATTTTTCATACATCACAGAATCTGTGTGACAGTGAAATTGGGAAAGTGGGCCTTTAAAGAATTGGTTACAAAGCGATTTGTCGCCATGCCTATTCATGCCTATTTCTCCAAACACAATGATTAAACTGCTGCACAGCAAAGCAAAACATCCATCTCTGCTACATATTGATATCATTGGTCTGAGGGTCAGAGTCTGAGCTCAGACGGCAGTTATGGTCTGATGTTTCAGATCGATGCCTCTCTGGAAAAGCTGGGGCTGGGCCCAGCCCAGACAGCCTGTGGTCAGCGGTTTGGCCCCAGTCATCTGTAAGTATGAGCCTGTGATGGACAGGAGCGCAGAGGGAGGAGAAGCAAGGGGAGATGAGGGAGAGTAGGAGTGCCATTTCTTTTTTGGGCAAGATTGAAGCTGGCAGCCTCTGCAGATCTGCAGGGATTTTGCTTGCAGCATCTAGTTAATATTTCAGAGGCACTTATGGTTTATTAGAGTCCCCTCTTGCAGGGCGGGAGGAGAAGGATATGGTTTGTGTGTGGGGACACCACACACCCTCAGGCGTATCTTAATTTCTGCAGCATTGAAAGAGACATAGACATTGGTAAGAGATTGGGATCTGAATGCAGCGGCGGTTAAGATTGTGGCCAAGTTTGGATTTTTGGTTCTTCAAAAACAGATGCTGCTGTTTATTCACACAAACAGAAAAAATGACATCTCAGTGGCTCACCCCGCAGCCACTGATGTGTTAATCTTGTGTGTATCTATCATTTATCATTTACTCAATGAATGCTTTATGTCAGCAGTAAAATTAAACTGTGGGAAATTACAAATTTCTCGGAGACAAGCGGCGGAGATAACGATGTCTGAACTGATTTGACCACAGATTAATGCAGACAGTATTCCATTAATGTGATTTTAATTGATCTCTGGTTCATTTCCAATACCTGGAGGAGAATCAGAGAAAGGAATCTTTTAAGAAAAAATATATATATGAGGACTTAGCAAAGAAAAAGCCAACACAGATATGAAACTGTACTTTTTTCTTTCCTTTACAGTCTCTTTACCTCAATGTCAAAATTTCTGCATTGGGGCTGTGCCCTGCCAGAAGTCCACGCACTCCAGTTTAGAGTACCCAAAATGTTATGAGGTAACTAACTGGTGCTTACAGCTGCAGCAGTGACCACTGGTTTAGCCCCAGAGGCCAATAATAATTAAGTGATTAAAAAAATGACAAGTATAATGTGAGAACCATGCCGTCATGCTCCTCGGTGAAGCCAGAAGGGAAAACACTCAGGGCAGACAGGGGAGGTGTGAAAGGCAATTAGTTGTGCCAGTGGTGATGCAGAGGGGCGGTACGGAGGGGAAGAAGAGGAGGACAAGTCTGAACTGGTGAAGAGCCACCGGCCCTTAAGGGTTTTTAGTTTCCGTTAGCCCTCACCCTGTGCTCGGGAGATATTTTCTGTGGTTTCTTCAGTAGTTCCTAACAGATGGCTGTCCAAGAACACACACACACATGCAGTGGCTGCAGATAGGCAGAGAGACAGACAGAAAAGGCTCTGGGAAGGTGTCATATATGATCCTACAGGAATAAAACTGAAAGTTTATGGTTTAACGAGTTGTTGCCCTCCAAACTGATGACTTGTTTTTACACATTAATCCAATTCACATTCTACGTCTATTCTGTTGCATGACAACATGTCCCTAAAAATCCAAACATTTGGTTTGGAGATGCAAAACAACCAAAACCGACACAACCAACCTTGGACACCATATCTTAGTTTCTCCTCCTCATCCTGCTTAAAGTCTGACCTCTGTCTTTGACCCACTCGTAAAAAAAACTGCTGTAAAATGTGGCATTTACCTCCAACCTAACACAGATAACTCCTCGTAACCAGGACATTTATTTTTAAATGTTAATAAGCTTGTCAAAAATCTGACCTAATATTTTCAGGTAACTGACAGGTGACATTAAAACAGAAGATGTTTTAACATTTCTATTCACAACCCAGATGGTTGAAACAATTTTTTATGCAGTCTACAAATTAGATCCAATAATATAGTTGTCTTTCCTCTCCTTTCATTCAACGTTGTCTTTTATAAGTAAAATGAGCCTGAAGTACAGGGGTCCTGGAATGTGCTGGTGTGTTGGAGAGGCAGTCTGTGTTCTCATGAATATTTTCATCAGTGTGCCTGAGCATACAGGTCAATAATAACACCTGGGGACCACTCACTGACGCTTAAACACGACAGGAACAAATAAGAGAAAAAAAGAGGAGGAAAAGAAGAAGAATCTGGCTGAGATGAAGGGACCAAAAATAGTGCAAGAGACAGAGAGAGATAATGAGAGAGAGAGTGTGAGACCCACTCCAAAATCAATTAAAACCTAATTAGACTTCCAGCTCTATTGCGGGGGCCTTCCTTCCTTAATGTGCAGTGTTACGCAGTGTGTTGTGCAGTGCACTGTTTGTCTTGGGCGTGCACGTCGGTCTCTAGAAGCCCAGTTTGTTGGCACACTCTGTAATGTGTGTGTTTCTCCGAGCACGTGTCAGTAGGGCCCTGAGCGAGCGTGTTTAGGGCAGAGCTTTGCTTCTTCCTTTGGCAGCTTGTTACTGCTGGAGACTTTACGACTGTGGACCAGATGAAGGGATGTACACAGACTGGGGCTGTGGATGTAGAGAAAAAAAAACAAAAAAAATAACTCTTTCTTCTCCTACTGCAGGGTGCGTTGCAGCAGAATTCCTAATTAATTTATATCACCACCATAACTGAGAAAAAAGTGGTTATTAGGTATGTTGAAAGATACGCTCAGAAGTGTATGACATTTTTATTAAAGCTGTGAAGCTATTTATATCATCTGTTTCCCATTTTCTTTTAGTTGGACTGAAATGTTGGTTTTCACCAAATTCCTTCAAGAAAAGTCATGTTTTGACATTGCCAACAAATGATGGGTAGAAAAAAATTGATTGGTCTGTTGCTAACGTTGTTGACTTCTTCATCTGTCAATAAGGTTTTTAAACCTTTAAACCAAATTTTCAGTGCCGCTTTAGTGTCAATGTCTCTGTGATTGATGTAGAACTTCAGGGTTCACCCCTTGGGCAAGATCAAATCCCAGTTATGGAGGTTGGCTCTTTCCAGTGGACAACCTGGAGGAAGGCTGCAGTAATAGAAATAAGTGGATAAAGAGCCGTGGATAGATGGATGTAATAAATAATTTGAGTAACAGAAGGAAAAGTGGGAAAATGAGGTAAAGGGAAACATCCCTGCAGGTGGAGACATCATCCTGCTTAATGACAGTAATTGACTCAAAGTGTTGGTTTGTCTGACTGTTTTCTTCACCTTGCTGTTCTCACAAGGTTTTTTATGCTGTGTTCAAACTTCTGGACATCTGACCTCAGTCTTTACGGTTGAATGATCTGTATTTATAAAACACTTTGCTCATCTCCAGGAAACAGCTTTGCACCGCACTATTGTCATTTCGCTGTTCACTCTTACAGCTTACAGGAGAGAAACCTTGAAACTGTTCCTTACAACACAAACTGAGCTGCGTCAGACAGAAGAAACTGATCCCAGACAGATATTTTAAATGTGTGTGAAGTCAGGCACTCATTATTTCATCATCACCACGGCAGTGGACAGCGCTGAGATGCTGATGACCGTGATCTTGTCCTAAATGCCAGATATTGACAGATCGGAATCTGAACAACTCCCCGTAGCAGTGACCTGTGGCAACTCATCCCCTCTCTCCCACAGGCCGCTGCTGATCATTTATCGATTTCCCATTAGCAGCAGGAATGCAGCCATCGATCCCTCACCTCCCTGTTGGCCCTCTGGGTATTGGTGAGAGGGTGATATCATACTCGCACACAAACACGCTCAAACACACACCTACTCAGACCCACACAGGTCATGTGACGAGACAGGGTGTGTCAAGGTTTGTTTAAATTATTAATTTAACTGTCATTAAAGGGTGAAATCCATCCTCATATATATATATATATATATATATATACATATATATATAAATACACACATATACAGTATATATTTATATATACAAGTATATATATATATATAAATATATACTATATATATGATCCTGCCATTTAGTTAAACATGAAGGTACCTGTTAATATTATCTATCTATCCATCCATCCATCCATCCATTCATCCATCTATTTCTGTGTGCAGCTGATCTCATGTAGGAGAGTGAGAAACAAAAGCAGATAGAGCAAGATAAAGGACAGAAAGGAGGGACAGAAGCACAGAAGAAGGAGAGGTGTTGAAAACGCATAGAGATAAAGAGAACGGTGTCTTTCTGTCTCTCTGTCTCTGTCTTGCTGCTGGCATATCACTCGCCTGCATCCTGGGGCCTGGCGATGGCAGATTGCATTAGAGATATGGGCCTGATATTTCATCTAGCCTTTATTACATTTACTTCACATCAATCGGCTGGAGCAGCCTGGAGGTAGGAGCTATTTGGCGCATGGCCGGACTGCCCCTAAAATAAAAACCCCAAGAATTAAAGTGCCACCTCACAATGGAGCTGCAGCTTCATAGGCTCGGGATTTGATTGCTGCAGCTCTCTGCAGTTTGGTCATGTTGTTGTCTCCACAGCATCGACAGGACGAAGGAACATCAGTACCATAGAGCAGGACATTAAATCCTTCCCCATGCTGAGCAAACATTTTCCTTTGGTTTTATAAGGCACTAAGGTGTCCCAGGGGCAGACATGAGGGTTCATTAGATCAGACCCACACTTACAGCTTTCACTGTTCAGATATGGTCAGAGAAGACATCAGACAACATCACTGACTATTTAAAGATAGATTATAGCAGAGATAGAATAAAAATAAATCCTCCAAATATCAAAAATCGTAAAGGTCAGCCAAAATAAAGCGGGAATGCCTTGCAAGACAGTGACATTTTGACAGTAAAGATTAGTCAGGAAAAAAGCTAAATGTTACACAACAAAAGTTTGTTCAAATACAATTTAAAGTTTACAAAAGCTATTTGTGAATCTGCCAAAAAATTAGGTAGAAAAAATAAACTTTTTTTCTACCTCATTATTTAAGTCAAGCAGCGAAAATGTCAGTGACCACACATAATGAGTAGTGAAAATGCTCCTACTATTAAAGAAATAGCTAAATTTATACAAATGGAGAAGTTAAATTCCTGGTTAATCAGAAAAACATGTGCTGTCAAACATAGTAATCTACTTAGTTAGAATCGACCAACAATAAGTTAAAATACTAGAGGAAAGAGAGCAGCACATCAAATATAATTTAGAAACATCACAAGACTGAATAGAATTTTCCATAATTGTTCTGAAAACCTTAGACAAATGGGACAGTCCCTGACATCATTCTGTAGTGATACAAAAAACAAAAAAACAAAACTCCATAGTCATGAGGTTCATGCAAGTGTCCACCTTCAAACTGTGTCTCCTTCTGAGGAAAAGTTGAAGTCTATTTCACAGCAAAACATTTCCAAATGAACAAACAGGATTTTATGGAGCCAGAATAGTTTCAAAAAGAACACACGCTAAATACGGATCCGTGTGCGTATTCTGAGAAGAACACAAAAGACCAAACTCGTAAATACGGATCCGCATGCTTATTCTGAGAACAGGAAAGAACAGACGCGTAAACACGGATCTGCGTGCGTATTCTGAAAAGAGCAAACAAACAACGCTTCACAGGTCAATATACATTTGTGAATTCTTCCAAATTCTTCCAAATACGTTTTGAATTGTGGTATGCGCACGTTGTTTGTGTGCTCTTCTCAGAATACACACGCGGATCCTTGTTTACGCGCGTGTTCTTCTCAGAATGCGCACACGGATCCGTATTTACGCATTTGGTCTTTTGTGTTCTTCAAGAACTCCTGGTGAAGACAGAGTTGGTATGCTGCTCCACAGAATTGTAAGCATTTTTCTGCCGCTGTCTCCGTAATCCCAGCTGTCACACAAATTTTCCAAACTTGCCCGCAACGCTGAGCTCCTCCACATCTGCAACACCTCTAACAACCTCCATTCTTCACACCCCAACCTCACAGAAAACTATGTAGAAACACAAAAAAAAAAACATCACAATGCCGTGCCTAATACGGCCAGACAGGAAAGCAACGCATCACAGCACTACTGGCTCTGGATCAATAAGAGTAAAATAGCATAACGTAGGACAAAGAGAGACAGAGAAACAAAATCGAAGTGTACTTTGGCTTTTTCATCTCATTCCTGCTGCCATTTCACAGGCCCTCAGGGGGTGAAATGCTTTTTCGTCAGAACACAAAAGGGCAAATGCATTAGTTTTGGAGGTTATGCATAAATAAATGTTGGCACTTGGCTTCTACTTCTCTAATGGGCCTTTAAAACAGGGTTTATTACATTGAGGCTGGAGGACAAATTGGATAGAGGCAGGCGGAAGGGAAGCAACAGAGTCCTATATGTGGTGTACGCGCCTGTGGAGACACTCATACGGAGATGTGTTTTCACACCCACACTCGCTGACCGTCTCCCTCTAACACACACTTGTACATATGGTGGGAAGATGGAGTGGGAGTATTTGCAGGCCAAGGCCGCTTCCTTCGGGCAAGTGTAAAAAGAAGAAAAAAACTGTCTAACCCCCATATCCTAATAAAACCCTCAGTGGAGAAGAGAAGAGATGAAGCATTTCAGTTTTTCTCTTCCTTCTGCTCTCCTTCCGCGCCCCGGGCTGTGAGAAACTGCTTGACACACAGCTTATCAACAGCTGTGCCAAGGCTCTCTGCCTCTCTCTGGCTGACGACGTGCAGCAGAGCAGGGTCAGGCCTGACACGACGATGCCTGGTGTCATCACATTATTATGGAGTAACAACATTGTAAAAGGAGATAATTATGCAGAGGTGTTGCCTCCAAGATGGAAAAAAAAGAACACAAGACAGAGACGTCAAAATGACATGTGCAGCTATTTGCAATGTGACACAAGTATGAGAATCGAACTCACAATCATCACGGATTCCTTTTCAACAGCATGATTACTGATGTCCTTGTGAGGCCGTAATGTTGTCCTCATACGAAAACACTTAACACAGTTAAGGCATGCGGCATCAAAGTTACAGTAATGAACTGCTGCAACAACGTGTTTTGTTCAGACAAAGAATCTCATGATGGAAACAGATACTAAAATTTCTCATTTAGATAAGGATGTAACCGCATTGTCCAACAGGGTTGTTGAGGTCAAACAGGGAGACAAGCATACAGTGTGAACTATATTAAGTGTGACTGAGATGACAGACCCTGACCAACGGTGTCAGAACTGTCACACCTTAGTCTTTTCCCTCTAATACAATGAAACAGGATTTTTGTTGATTTATTTTTTTCTCTTTTATTCAATACGTGTGGCTTTAAATACAGATTCCACTTGGAGAGCGCTGTAAAAGAGGTTTGAAAACTGCTCACTCTCCCATTCCAAAGTCTATAGCGAAAATCAGCGTTTCTAGCTTGAAGCGACAAAGGAGCTGTTGCTTCACTGCTGCAATATTTGGAAAGTTTATGGCACTTAGGTGAATCGGACGGAAGCAGTTTAGGCCCTGAGGCATGGAACAACTCATATGAAGTCAACTGTAGGCAATAGAAGTAGGTTATCTACTCCTGTGCGCTGTGATGTAAAAATTAGCAAATTCTCTATGGATTTTGATGCAGGAAAGGATGGAGGCGGAAAGTGAAATGAGCTTGGATGCCTGGTCAAATGAGAGTTTTAGACGAAAAGATGAGTCAGCCGACATGGTTATGAGATGTCTATGGGTAAGGGTTCCAGTCAACAACAAACTGTGAGATCTCTGGACTGTCTCTTTACTCAGCAGGGACCAAGAACAAAAACATACAAGTAAATAAGCCTTATTCTCTCACTGCTCTTGGAAACTGAAACTGTTAAATTAGATTTTTTTTCCAGCCTAGGTGCAGCTGACGTGCCCTTGAGCAAGGTATTTAAATCATCAAGACTGCTGCCCTGTGGCCATCAGACTGTTAACGGGCCGCAATAACAGAGTGATGTTGTTGCACTGTGGGGCAGTGTCTGAAGGTGGGAATGTGTGAAATCAGAGTTGTTGGCTCCATCTGCCATTATTTCACATAAACAAAAACCCACATTGGGTTTAACTGGTATGTGATGGATTCTCCGATTTTTCCTTTTTCTTTTTGATTGACCTGCGGCGGTGAAAGGTTTGGGAGAAATGCCAAACCTCCAGCAGTGACTTATAATGACTGGAAATCTGTGCTTTTTCAAATGTCAGCACCGATTATGACTCGACCAGAAGAATAATAACCACAGCGCTAATACGCCGCGAGTCGTGTGGGCTGGCGGTGGGAGGGAGGTGACCGCCTTACTTGCAGTCCAGCCTCTCGATCTCAAAGTGTGGGTTGAAGTTGAGGACAATGCGCTGCGAGGGCTCTGGTGCGTTGATGACCCAGTGACAGTTCTGGTGCGGGGGATACTCCAAAGGGTAACCAGGGGAGGTGATGTAACCCGCCTTATTGGCATCCAGGATTCCTCCGCACTGTGGTGCTATAATAGAAAAACAGAGGCATAGGAGTCTTAATTAGAATGGGATCTAAGAAAAGCTTTGTCTTTTATCTCCCCAAATGATGTGACCAATCGGTGAAATTTGTCCTTTACCTTCAACCTCCATGGTTCTACATAGTGTATCTGTATGAGTTGATATTGTATTTGTATCAGCAAAAATCCCAATATCAAATATATTTGAGCATTCACTTCATGTCTTCATTAAATTCCACAAATCTCAGTTGTTCTTGACACAGCCCTACTCGCCAAGACAAAAACTAAGGCTATTGTTATGCACAAACAAATATCATCAAATAATCAAATATAAGCTTCAATGGAGGATGTTGCATGCAAACTGTGACTGGAATTAAACAGCCTTTTTTTGTTCTAAAGCGTCTAAATTAATTTCACATATTTATTGTCGATCTTTAAATTCCAAGACAAAGATTAAAAAAAAACCTTGCAGTGATTTTTCAAGCTACAGCTACGAAGGATGCTGTCCTCTGTTCCTGTGCATGAAGACGTAACAAGGAACAAATTAACAATAAAACATAGAAAGCAATTTAGGACATCAGTTAGAAGGAAATGGGAAAAAAAAACTTCTCCATTGTGGATTTTTAAATGGGAGTTGAAGCGCATGGATAAGCTACTAAAACAATAAAAGATGATCACTGCAGCATCCGCAAACGCAGACACTCACATACACACACTGAGAGCCTTTTCACCCTCCTCCATACCCAGGCTCTTATCGCTCCACTCTCCCGTTGGGAGCATTCTCCAAGAGTAATTGTTGCCCTGGCAAGCCAATCTGCAAACATTAGGACACATTCCCCGATTCCCATCGCGCTCTCCCAGGAACAATAGCCCACCAATGGCATTGCTCAGAAACTCTCTAACGGGAAGTGACATGCAGACGACCTGTTTGCTGGGGCTCGGGGTTCACCCCAAGTCTGTTATGAGATGCTAATGTGCCAACAAAGGGTCCTTTCTCTGCTAACGTGCTGATGGCTACTGCAACTCACACACTGTGCGTTATCTCCCATAAACACCCTAAACACATGAAATGCATGCACATACAAAGGAAGCATGTTATATGTGTATTCCGTTCGATCCCCGATTGGTATATCACACACACAATCCACACACAAGCAACAATGGACCTGTTATTGCTCACGTTGCAATATGTTTGCAATGTCGGTGTTTATTACGGTTCTTCATGAGTCGGGGAGGCCAAAACGTGTTCCCCATGACAACAGCTCCTCCACATCACACTCATACATAGGTATGTGCATGTACGGTGGCTCCGCACACCGGGATCTCTAAATGTAATGAACTGTAATATCAAAGAAAAGCAGGGCTGGCATGTTTATATTTTTTTTTCAATATTGCAGCTGATGAATTGGGGCCGAATATGGAGATGGAAACACAAAGGGAGAAAATAGTTTTTACTAGATTGTGTTGTTTGAAATCAATGCTATTCTGTGGAGAAAACTTGGAAATGGAGAAGCAACCCAGTTCATTTATCAACTACCATATAGAAGACCTCAGACAAAGATGTAATTCCAATTTCTAAACCAAACTGAATTCTTTTTTAGTATTGGATCTTTGTCTATCTCTGGAAAATTCTGTGGCAAAAAAGGTGAGAGGTTTGGTTCTGCATGTTCACTTTTTATTGTATGGTCTGGCAAAAGCTCCTTTTACAGAAAGGTTCGTAGGAATGACCAGACATCTTTTGACAGCTTGTCCAAACATGACAATACTTGGTCTTTCCAACTTTTATAGACCATGGGAGTTTCAAGATGTAAACTGAGTTACTTCAATAACATGCTCATGTTGACTTCTGTGGATTCCTCTGTTCACACCTCGCTCTGCAGAAAAAGTTGTATTGACAGCTCTGGACTAACACCAATGGTTGTCATTTTTGCCTACATACTTTTTGAAGGTCACTCCATCGCGTGACTTGAACATGTGATTTTACTCTCAACCTCTCCACCAACCATTTTCCTAAGACTCAGACCTCAACCTTCCTTCATATTCGAACCCATAGACGTAGTTGAATAGCATCCAGCCATCCAACAGTCTTCCGTCACAAGGTGGCAGCACTCTCTATGACCACAACCCAAAACCTACTGCACCGTACCCGCCCCTCGTGGACCTTTTTCCTGCAGGTGGGCCTACTTGAAGAAACCAACTACCCTTGCTGGGATTTGATCTTGTCCAGGAGGTGAACCCTGGAGTTCCACACCCATGGCAGAGACATTGACTCTGGGACAAAGCGAGTTATATAACATCTGTGTCCCTTTTTTCTCTCTATGTCTCCACGATACGTGGAGGGTGTCCTGCCCAGCTGATGTCCTTTGACTCATTGTATTACATGGTAATTCAACCTAGGTCAATTCACTGTGACAATCCATTTGTGGAACACAACAGAAGATTCACACCAATGACAAAGTGATGTCTTTTTTTACGAACGGTGAAGTCACATTTAGTTTCAGACTAGTAACAGAGAGTCAACATGTGATCATGCTAGTTAACTCAGGACAGATGTTAACAGCAGTTCTGAGCCTGTTTCTCTGACGTTGACGTGCATGCTCGTAGATAAGTAAATAAGTAATGTTGTTTTGGTTCAGAAACACAAGCTCACACGTGTGTGTTTTGCTTTTCCTATTTACCTCCCTCCTTTACGCAAGCACATATGTGCAACATGTGATTTTGAAGAAGGGTTAGGGTTAGGAAAAAACATCAAGAAACGAAACAGGGCTTGTGCAAGCCTGTCATTAACAATGCATGAACAAATGGTGGGCTTCAGCACTCAGAGTCTGAGCTGGATCACTTCATGACATAAATGGGTTGATGCTCCTGTCTGTTTCTTTCAAATTTCTTTGAAAGCATCAATAAAACAGGAGGAAGAAGAGCACAAGAAAACACACACACACTCACCGCACCAAAGGCCTAAAGTGTAATAGACCCTTCAAGTACTGACATTTCCACCATCTATTGTGCTTAAAACCCACACTTAAGAATCTCTGACATTTGATAGAGCAGAGATGACTTCCTCACTGAAAAGCTAAAGAGGGGCTACGTCCACACACATACACACACACAAACAATGAGTTACAAACTGTTACTAGTTATTTTACACAATGTGGTGACATTGGCCACCGATATCCTGTGACCTGGTAAGGGATAAGCATATATATATATATATATATATATATATATGTGTGTGTGTATATGGGTATGTATATATGTATATGTATGTATATATGTATATGGGGGTTGTCTAACATGATTAGGCTGCGGGACGGATATATGTATATACATATATATACATATACATATATATATATATCCGTCCCGCAGCCTAATCATGTTAGACAACCCCAGATACTGCCTACAAGCCTGAGTGCTCAAACGACAGATGGACACAAGCGCACACGAAGAGGACCTGTCAATCACAAACCTTGACGTAGGTGTGAAAAATAGCTACCTGAAAGGCTAAAAATAGATATATATGGAGGACAGCTGAGAGCGACAGAAAGCTGCACACACTGACACACATCTCTTTATCTCCTGCGCCTCTGCAGACAGACGCTCATTGCTGGAAAGCCTATGGAGGGAATAGAGCACAGGAGGCTATCAGCGGCCAAAGACTCCACAGATTAAGCCATTTGGGAAGATTCCTGCAGCCTCAACAGTTTTTTTTTATTCCTCCCACCCCCTAAGCTGCTCACTCAAGGACCTCCAGGGAGGATGAGAGGATGGAAGGAGAGCAGAAGAATGGAGGAAATATATACATTTCCCGACACAAAAATTCACACAAGAACTCTTACTGGCTGCCCTTGGCTATAGATCTATTGTTAATTGTAAAATCAAAGTTTCTTCTTTTTTCCTTTCGGCTTATCCCATTTTTCAGGGGTTGCCACAGCGAGTCAATAATTTCCATCTCACCCTGTCCTGCGCATCCTCAACTCCAACTCCAACCACCTCCATGTCCTCCTTCACTGCATCCATAAATCTCCTCTTTGGCCTTCCACTTCGTCTCTTAACTGGTAGCTCCATGTCTAGCATTCTTCTCCCAATATAACCACTGTCCCTCCTCTGAACATGTCCAAACCATCCTAATCTGGCTTCTCTAGCTTTTTCTCCAAACCTTCCTGTCTGTGTCGTCCCCCTGATTACCTCGTTCCTGATCCTGTCCATCCTTGTCACCCCTAAAGAGAATCTCAGCATCTTTAACTCTGCCACCTCCAGCTCTGCCTCTTGTCTTCTACCTATTCCTAATGTCTCTAGTCTGTACATCATGGCTGGTCTCACCACTGTCTTGTAAACCTTTCCCTTAACCTTAGCTGACACCCTTCTATCACAGATCACCCCAGAGACCTTTCTCCAGTTGTTCCATCCTGCCTGTATTCTATTCTTCACCTCTCTT
>JAFBJS010000568.1:12683-39701 GCA_016785265.1 Paraplagusia blochii | reverse complement strand
ATTGAAGTCTGCTCCAATCACCACTCTCTCTCCCCTGGGGATGCTCTCCACAACCAAATCCAGCTCATTCCAAAACTTCTCCTTTTCTGCTAACTCACAGCCTACCTATGGAGCATAACAACTGACAACATTCAACATCACTCCTTCTATTTCTACCTTCACATACATCAACCTGTCTGACACCCGTTTCACATCCACCACATTACTTGCATACTTTTCACCGATGATCACCCCAACTCCATTTCTCTTCCCATCTAATCCATGGTAGAATAACTTAAACCCTCCCCCAATATTTCTAGCCCTGCTGCCCTTCCACCTGGTCTCCTGTTCTCTCCTTACTTCCTGCCCGGGGCCCCTGAGGTTGGCCCTGAGGCAGCATAAAAGCTGTCTCTTATACACATCTCTTCTAACCTTCCTTTTTTCCCTCTTTGTCTTAATCAATCTCCCTCCTCTTCTTCTTCTTTGTCTTCGACCAACAGTAGTCCAATTTCCAGCAGTACCCTGTAGGTTAACAGCACTGTTGGCGGTCATTGTTAACCCGGGCCCCGACCGATCTGGTATGGAAATCTTTTTATTGACTTGCATCTATGATGCGAGTCAATAAAAAGATGTAAAATCAAAGTTTAATACATTGTTTTTAATTCCCTCTTTTGTTAGAGCGATGATATACAGGGACATAAATGGAAAAGGAAACGGGGGAACGTGTTAAATTTAAAAACCTGTTTTTTTCCATGAAATTGTAAACCGGTTTCCCATAAGGCAGTGCAATATAAATCACACAGACTGGATGTTGGCATTTCAGTTGGCATTCATTACATTGCTCACAAGAAATACGTATTCATGGCTCTCACAATGTCAGAAAATCCACCACAAAGGAAGTGATATTCGCGAGGAGGGATGGATTGTAGTAGGAGACGGTGAGGTGAAGGATTAAATAGATGATCGGAGAAAGAAGGAAAATTAGTCAGTGGGAGGAGGAGGTGAAGGATGGGTGGGGATGATGCACGGCGGGCGGGAAGAAACGAAAGGTGATGGAGAAGAAGAAATATGGATGGCCTGAAGAAGGACGCAACAAGAGGAGATGGACCAGCCACTGTGAATGTGTGTGTGTTTGTGATGTGTAGAGAACCTGACGAGCCTCATTAAGACATGCCTGCTATCCTGCAGCTCCACGTACACTGACCATACTGGAAAACCTCTGTCAGTCAGACAGCGTGTGTGTGTGTGTGTGTGTGTGTGTGTGTGTGTGTGTGTGTGTGTTTGTGTGTGTGTGTCTGAAGGTACTTCTGTGTAGTTGGATGTGCGTGTGCTCATGAAGGTGTGCTGTTTGTGCTGAGTTGGAGAGGGAAAAAAATCATTTAAAAAGAATGACAGTGATGAAGCAGCAGGATATTTCTGCTCTAAGTGAAGCGGCATGAGAAGACTCACTGATTACACTGACAGATGACAGAATATGCAAACACTGCTGTGTGCATGGACCAATTTATTAAATGAATTGATCTTTTTAAACAATGTTTAAAATAAAGTAAACCAGACCTGCAGAACAGAAATCGCTTCTGCCCTGCTGTGTTTGTACATGTTATATAAGTAACATGTAAAAACATCTCTTTCAGGTGTTGAAAGAGATGTTGAAAAATCTCTGGTGTTGAACTTATTCACACATGAGCATTGCAGCCCCCTTAGAGCAGGGATTCTGAACCATTGGGCCCCGGCCCAAAGTTGGGCCGCAAGCGCCCCCTAGAGGGCCGTGAAAATACTAAACTGCGATTATTAAGGGCCCCAGGTCACTCGACACTGAAAAAATTGGGCCTTGGTGCCAAAAAGGTTAAGAATCCCTGCCTTAGAGGACCAGTTGTAACTGAAGGTGTGAAAGAACTGAAAGAATGAATGAATGAATGTAACAACTCATGTATTAATACATTTTTCTGCAATTGATTAATATTGATTGAATGAGTAAATATAACATATATTATACATGAGTTGCAACTATGCTTGATCAGTTTAAATCAGTTTAACAAATTCAGCAGCATTTTATTATGAATCAAATGCTTTTGAAGATTCTATGGGCCGCACCAAATGATAAGGCAGGCCATATTTTGCCCACCGACCTTGACTTGGAGATGTTACATAGAGTACTCAATATGATGGTAGAGGCCAAATTTCAGGCTAATAGATACTAGACCAGGCCTGGGCAATCATTTTGTCTTGCAGGCCACAGGTGGTACTAAAATTTGAGTCACGGGCCTGGTCAAGATCAGAAAGATAAAGTATTTGCAGGAACTATGATAAATGATAAGTAAAGTATTGAATATAAAATATATAAAGTTTGCATCAGTGTACCCAGAATACCGTTTTTTCAGACAGTGAAAATAAGGGGAAACAAAGCAGACTCAACAGTCTGTGCCATTTGCAGGAAAAAGCACTAAGTGGCTCATCTTCAGTGTAACATTCAATTTCATCAATACAGGCAGTAAAGTCTCTTTAGATTACCTATTGGGGGGATGCTGGCTTTGCAGGGAAAAGGTAGAAGGATAACGCCAAACAGGCCGCATCTAGCCCCCGGGCCTTAGTTTGCCCAGGTCTGTACTGACCAAAGACAGAGAAAGGAAGGATATATTCCAAATGTCTAGGAGTTTCAATAATCTGAGATCAATATAGTTTACACAACATGGACTTTTCACACCATCGTCTTATTTTATCTCTGTATCGTCAGTGAACTACTAAACCCCTAGGTGTGTCACAAAAGAATTTATTTTTCATTTATAAGTCTTCTCCCATAATGTTTCCTTGATGTTCACAATCATAACTGCTGTTCATTGTTCAAAGTTCAGTAAGACCACTGTTCAGATTCCACTTTATCAACAATAAAATATCCTCATTAATGTTCCATAATGGTTAACCATTAAGCCATAATGTCTACTGACTTGTGGAATGTAAAGACTCGTGACTTTTTTCTTTGACTTAACATGAGTCAAAAGAAAAAAAGTTTGACAACCACAGGTCTAAACTAAGGAGCTGACAGAGAACTGAATGTGATGATGTCACAAAGCCAATTTCAGCAGCGTCCAATAAAAAAAAGCTGTGCTCACTGAAGAGTCATGTGATCCAGGAGTGAAGTCATGCATTTACAGGAATAATGACCCAACATTAAAGCGGGGATTGTCGACAGTCCCTCAGAATAATTTTGGAGGGAAGAGAACATGTGGCGATGGAAGAGTAACACAGAAAGGTAGTGAGGAGCTGCCAACAGGCTTCACTGTCTACTCTACTACAGGGGGCCATCTGTCTACATATACACACACGTGTCACAATTACCTCCTCTTGCAGGAACCCAAAAAGCTATTACCCAAGAACACGCCTTGTCAAGACTGTGTGTTTCTGTGTCCATCACTATTGTTGGGTTGGTCAAAATGGTCAAAGTGTTGACCTGTGCACATTTATTAGACAATCCTGGATCAGTGTGTGAAAACCAAAGAGCTCTGCAATACTGAGAGTCTTTATCTTCATTATCAGAAAGAATCTGCAAATGTCTGCATGTCTTTACACTCATTTAAGTGCTTGTGTGTGTGTGTGTGTGTGTGTGTGTGTGTGTGTGTGTGTGTGTGTGTGTGTGTGTGCACTCTCATTTCTATTAGCCGCCTTATCAGAGAGGTATGACGTCACGCTTTGGGATAAGCTATGTGAGCGTTAGGGGAGGGGCTGATAAATCCCTACATCATTTCCAGTGCACCTCCCCTCTCAAACCCCGGCCGCCTGACCCCCCTGCTCTCCTCCACACCCCCCCCCCCACACCCTTCCTTAATTAAAAAGTGCTATCGCCCGAAGTGAGGGAATGAGAGGGGAGAGTGGGCAGCACTCATCCATTCAGGCAGGAGCACAAGGGTGTTTCTGCTGCAGCTTTTTTTAATCTCTCCCATTCCACACTACACACCCCGAGAGGGGGTGAGGGGCGGGGGCAACAGACGGAGGAGGAAGAGAGGTGAAGAAATGGGAGTCACTCCCCTGCGCTTTAGGATTTCTGTAATGAGGCCCAAATTTGACAATAAAGAGCTTTATTCTGATTGAAAACCAAATTTTGTGTAATTTCTCAATTCTTGCAGCAGAAACTCTTTATTTTTAGCCTGTGCTCTGTACAGACATAAGTATTAGACCACTGCTGCTTTCATCAATGCCTTGTTCATTTTAATGCCTGATATCACTGAAGATGCATCACCTAAAGGATACGAGCCAGGAAACATCGAATACCTAAAAAAGACAGTTTTGGCAGTAGAATGCTGTCACTTTTGATGGAAGAACTGAAATGATTTTGGTTAATCAACAATTGAGTGACACTGAGACACAATGGAAACCACACACACACACACACACACACACACACACACACACACACACACACACCCCTGTCCACGGAACAAAAGTCTCAGTGTGATCAACCAAGGCCACTCATAAAGAATGGAGTAAAGGTGCATTTCCTGGATTTCCTATGACGTGATTTCCCATGAATTACATGCAGTGCTGCTTCCTCTTACTGCGTTATGACATATTCTGCAGCCACTTTGGAAACAAAGACACATTCACAAACAACAATAGGCCAAATAAAATGCAACAGATGAGCACCACACTGGGTTACAGCTCCAGGCCACATCAAAAACACATAATGACCAAAACAAAAAATCCTCTTTTCTTCTCTCTAACCGTCCCTTTCTTCTTCTCTTCTCCCTAACCGGATTAGTGCCCCCATACTAATCAGCTAAATGCACAACGCTGCCTCTGCTGTGATCAATGCTTCAATAGATCAATTGGGTAAACAGATGGTATGTGGTGGAGTGGGAGCAGGAGGGGGTAAGGGTAGTGTGGGCCTGATCCTAAACACTACCTAACTGCAGTATCATGTCTCCTCTTTGCCGGTGCATCCTTTTGTCTCATCATCAAACCTGTAGTGCTGAGCCACTTTTTGCAGTGACTCTCCTCCGTCTGAGAAGAGTTGAAACATTGAAACCTGCACCTCAGCAACTTTGAGCTGTGAAGAATGGCTGCTGCAGTAGTCACAGCTTGTTCATTTTTACTGGAACCAAATGGGTAACAAATGAAACAGTAGTTCGTGAGTCTTCCTGCACCTTGTTAACCATCACATTGGAATTGCTGTGGACTTTCTCTTTGCATTCGAATACTATAACATTGTTTGAAGAGTCTGTCTTTGTCTCAAATCCATAACAACTGAAATAATGTTTCCCAGGATCTAGTTTCCAGTATTTACAGCTGTGAAAAAAAAAATTAGCCTTGGGTCAACCCCCACTGGAAGATTGGGAAAAATATTTTTTCACACAAAACAATTTTGTTAGACGTGTGTATTAGCTAGGGAAGAACAGGAAGTTTTAAAATGCTTTTACATTGTAGTATGGCATCATGAGAGTTCAGTTTTAGTACGGAATGATCCATCCTGAACTCCATAACATCCAGAGATGAATCCTAGAATAGCTGCAGAAGAATGCAGGCAAAACTGCAACCAAAAATGTCCCCACGTCTCCATGCTAGTCACTGCCGTGTTGTCTGTTTTTGGTTCTTAACTTCAGTGCTGTGTACTGTAAACATCAGTGGATTAGTTGTTTCCATTCTTCAGTTTTGCCCTCTTATACAGTAAATAGCCCTACGTACAGTTGGGTCAAGTAATGGTTACACATGCCCTGGTGGTGGGCCAGGGTCGGTGCTGTCTTGAGAGGACCCTCCAGTTCATTCCCTGGAGTTTTTTTCTTAGGACTGAAAATGAGTAACAAGGTTTAAAGCATCAGGACACTTCTAAGTGCTATTATATTTCTGTTTAAATGACACCACAGAAAACGATCCCATCATCCTTCACATGAGAAAATCTATTGTAACCACACTCGGTTCAATCCCCTTGCATTCCTCTCTTTTAATCTGCCTCGGCCTCAGAGGTATCAGCTGTGAAAACAAGGTCAACGCTTAGCATTCAAAGCCAGCGACAAAGCGAGCAGCCTGTTCGATATCAGTTAGGTACGAGAGGCACGGGCGCAGCGCAAAGCCCCTGGAACAGCCCCTCGTACTCAGGATGAAATTAAAATCAAGACCTCCATAACTAAAACAGAGCTGGGTTTTTGACTCTGCAGCATTTAGATGCATGTAGGAAGAGGGGAGGACCTGAGGGTCGTAATGTGGGGTCACAATGTCCGCTGAGGGACAGTCTTAGGTCTACGCAAAGGGGGGCTGTGGGGGGTCAACATTGTCAAGAGGCAAAGGATTTAGAGTGTGCTGTATTTAAAAAGAAAAGGGTTAAGAACCAAACACTCTGGTTTTAAAAAATAGACAAGAGGAACGTGATTTCATTATCTGACGCGGTGAGAGATGAACCTTTAATTAACTGTGTTTAAAACTTGCAGTGTTGGAAAAAACTCACAACGTGGCACGCAAAACTACAACTGACGATATTGGGGGATTCACTAGGAAAAGGAAAGCAAACTCCTTGTCATTGTGACATTGTGATTCACACCACTCACACCACTGCACAAAACGAAATGCGACCTCTGTATTTAACCCATCACCAAAGTGAACAGTCGGCAGCTTTGAGCGCCCAGGAAGCTGTGAGTGGGGACGGTGGCATGCTCAGTGGACCTCAGTGGTAACTTGGCAGTAGGGGGATTTGAACCGGGGGCCTTAAATCGCTAAACTAACTAAATCGCAGTTTGCTAAAATATAAGTAAAGTAATTTGGTTAAAGAAGAGTCAAGAGTGATACAGAAGATTTATAATAAAGTAAAATATTGAATAAATTGGAAAAAAAAAATAATAATTTTTTTATGAATGAGAAATTGATTTACACATATAAAGGATATATAGAGTAGTCAGATGCACAAGTGTCTTGAGATCCATTTGGTGCCCCCTTGTGGTACAGCAAAAATGAATAAATTGCATGTTGGCAGTGTTTTCTATATATGTGATTGATTTGCCCTAATTAGTGATAGTCCTGATAATGGAGATGAACTAAAAGTGAGTGAGTGTTTTATTGGAGAAAAGAGTAATTATACAGTGAAGTGTGAATGGAAATGGAAATCTGATGAAGACTCACAACCACCCACTTAATAAACATGCAAATGAGCTGCCTAATGGCCTGGATATTAATGCTGTTGGTGAGGAGTAATTAATGTATGAAGTCAGTGAGTCAAACTACAGTGATTACACCCAGAACTAAGTGAAAGTCAGAGCCATGAGATGCAGCTTCTTCTTCTTCGTCTCCTTTGTCATCTGTGGCAGCAGCGTGAAAGGCACCACCCGCCGAGAACAGAGGGGCCATGAGTGAAAATGTCCAAGCGCAAAACATCTTTCATGGATAATTTGTCCCCAGACCATGTGTGGTTTTTGTACGGGCGCACATCTCCGACTGAGACGCCCCGGGCTCATGTCGGTTTGTTGCAATAACATTATGTTTTCAGGGAAAATGCTCTACGCCACTGGGAAAACTAGTGTGAGGGAGCGCAGATGGAGTCTGTCGTCAGAGCCAGGAGAGAAAGAGTCCATTAATGAGACTCCAGTGTGCTTAACTGTGATGACAGCATAATTTCATTAGAGCTTCGTTTGGACTCATGTGGACATTAATCTTTGAGAGGCACAGGTGTAGGACTAATAAGTAGAATTTACTGCTTCTTCTCCCTCCTTCACTTCTAATACTACACCCTGTATGACAAAAATGCCAAAAAATCAACAAACGTGTCGACAGTTTACGACAGCAACTGACATAGGATCATGCTGACTAGCACAGCATCTTCTTTTGCAGAACTGAGCTACATGCCTATGTGCTCCTGGATACTTTAATCACTGGAAATGTTCCAGTTATTTCCACCTTTCCTGCAAAGATTTTCCACCCACGTAAGCTCTGTCACCGACTGAATCCTGTTCCTCTCACCATCCAGGGCCATGGCTCTGCACACTTTGATGTTGCCCTTAGTCTCCGCTCTGCTCCATGAACACCCTCTTCCTCACGCTCACAAATTCACTTTTCATGGCCTGCTGCTTGCCAACAAGCCTTCTTCACCAATCTGGTGCTCTCTATACTGCGCTTATGATTACACCCATCTTTTCTCCTAGCTCTCCGTGCAGTTACTAACTCTTTGCCCCTCCCTGCCTCCTGTCCACTGGCCCCCAAATCTCTGTCTTTCTCCCCACGTGTTTTGCTCCCTCTCCCTCTGACAGCTCTGATCTTTCCAGCTCCTTGCTCTGTCTTCATTTTGTTTCCTTTTTCTGGCATATGAGTGTGACTGTGGCTCTTGAGGGGAACGTGGAGGCAGGGCCGTGGTGCAGTGTGTTGGCAATAGACAAGGAAAGAGAGAGAGAGGGGGGACATGAGGGGACTCAAGCTCCATGCTCGTCTGACGGATACCAGGAGGCCCACATCTGTCTCTGATCATGGGGAACACAGGCAGCCAGTAAAAAAGCAGGCACACACTGGCATACACACACAGGCACACACACTCTCACATGGATATTTATGAAAATGGATGATACGGTTGGAGAGCAAAGACCATGACAGGTCATAGTTGGGAATATTAAGTCTTGGTGTCACAACATTTTCAGGTTAAGAGTCTCTTTCTCCACACTAAAAAAGTTGAATTTCCAAGTTTTGACAACGTCTGAACCACAGTGATGAACCAACATCACTTTACTGAGACTTTGATACAACCGCGCAAGTTTGCTGCCATGCGGCCACCCCACTGCGCTGTAGGACATCTCTAAACACTTAAGATCTGAGAACCTGGCGCAGGTCAGCTCCAGCAGCACAGACTACACCTGCCACTTTATTAATACCTATACACAACTACAACTTTATTGTGCAGTATATTCTATTAATGGAGTTTAAGAGCTGGAGGAAAAACCAGAGAGCATATCTGAAAGTGTAATTCCTAATAAAGAATTGATGTGGTGTATATAAATGGATGATATACAAGTTATATTTAGATTCTGAATACACACACTGCACTGGATAAATGGATACTACACAAAAGACCTCTAAATGGACATTGTAGTTTCCTCCCTGCTACAACTCACTCTGTCTTTGCCCCTCCAGGGTCGGTGCACACTCAATATATATTTACTGTAAAATAATAAAATAATATGTTTTATTATTATCAATTATTATAAAATATAATATATATAAATGTAAAATATTAAGAAACAATTTAATCTGCAACCATCCAAATCTGATTATTATTATCATTTGACTTATCATCTGATTTATAATGAGTGATGGCTGATTACTGTGTTTTTATTCATCATTGTTTACTTAATTATACACATAAGATAAGACGGGTGTGGTATATCAAGTTCTTAAAGGAGTAAAATCTAATTAAGAATGAACATTTCTGTCCATTCTCGCAACAACAAAGGAAACACGGGTCAAAACGGCTCTTATCGGATCAAGGGGCATAATACCAGGTGCTCAGGCAGCACTCGGGTTCCTGTTGTGCCCGTCCCTTTTATTCATCACGGTTTTATTTATGAACAGATGATTAGGTGGGTTTCATTGTGCTCCCTGGTGGTAAATAATCCACATTTAATTAAGTCTATCGCTGCCTTTCTGGCTGCTTTATGTTCCAGCTTCGCCTCCCTGGCTGTAAATCAAGCTGCAGATTGGTTTGCTACGTTGTCTGTTTTTGTAAACCCGTGATTTAGAGCGCATGCCGCGCTCTGCTCCGTGACAGACACACACAAGGGGTCTTACGGCTTTTGGATTCGACCAGAGCGCGTGGCGGTGCCAGGGCGCGCTTGAACGGCCACCGACAGACGCTGCCCGCCGCCTCCACCCTGCAGCAAAGAGTGAATAATGGAAGAGAGAGTCCCCGGTCACGGAGGCTGATGAAGACTGTTAATAGTCATGATTACAGGTCCAGTGGCCAAATCTTGTAATGACGGCGCGGCGTTTTACGCACGGCTTCACCAGGTGGATCAGAAAAAAGGCAGGTTATGAGTGAATGTAAAGCAGACGCATGACAGGAAAGAAAACACAAACAGAGTGAGGTATGTGTTTTCATTCTGAACGGGAACGCCTCAGTGAGCTGCTGATACAAGATGGTCCTTCGATAAACGTTTCCCTGCTTTAAAATATTTATTTGAAACACTCAGACTTTTAAATAAGAGCGCACACGGCATTAGTTTTCTGTTGTTTCTCTTTAGTTTCAGGCCTTTATGAGCACAACCTGTTCCCGTGTACTTCCCAACCCATGCATGAGACCGAACGGCACATGGATCTAGTTATAACACAATGGTTGTGTCATAATAAACAGAAACATATGGCAACAAGGTCTTGGAAATGTGATTTTTTTTTTTCCCCCTTAAAAACCTTAATTATAACGTGGTTTCTATCTATGTTTATTCTGGACTCCCTCAACTTCTCTCTTCTGTTATGTCTAACATTATTGATGAAAATGTACAAAGAGATGTATTGAAAACTCACCCTCTTCTCCCCTGGCCCTCAGGGCCAGATGGCCCAACAATGCCAAAAAAATTCCAATCAGAGATGGCACAAAATCCATCTTGGAAGTTTTCTTCCTCAGCTTTCCACACGATTGTCTTCTTTGAAAATGAGAAAGTCAAGGATGGACGAGAAGGGAATTAAAAATCCAGACCTTTTTGGGACCAGAGTCCGAATGAATTCAGTGATAATCCTACAAGAGGAAGGAGTTGTAACAGCTACATGTCACTGTGCAAGTTCTCGGCTTTTGGATATAATTTGTCCATTCACGGAAAAGACGAGGCGCCGGGAGAAACCCGGCAAACTCCTGGATCAGCTGCGGAGGATTCAACCTTCACTTCCTGCGCTGCTGGAGACTCTTGAATAGCGGCTCCAAGGTGCGTCAAGCTACGGGTCCCAAACAACGCATTCCCTGCGTAAATGTTGCGCACGCGGCGCTCGGATCCCCACAGTCGGTGTGGAGTGGTCAATTATTAAAAAAAAAACAAAAAACTGGGAGTCACAGATGGTTGTAATACTGAGGTGCTGCAGTTCTGGATGTTGGACTTGAAAAAACACGTCTTCTCTGTGAGCGGTCCACGCGTCGAGGTTCTCTGCGGCCGGAGAAGCAGCGCGGTCTCCACTAGAGACACTCTGAGGTGTTCGCGTGAGTATCTGTGCGTCTGGGAGCATGTGAGAGCAAATGTGAGATGTATGTGTAAGAGCTCCTGGTTTTGACTGGGGCAGCTATCGTGTTACACTGCGGGCTCCTCAGCTCCGCCCCCTGCCGTCCCGAGACAGAGAGACACAGAAGAAGAAAGGAGAGCGAGGGAGAGAGAGTTAGACAGAGAGAGAGAGAGAGAGAGAAAGATAGAGAGAGCCCTCCCCCTTTCTGAGGATACACTGGATTTACTCCACACATCAGGCACAGAAGGATAGAGAGTAAACTAATTTGAATAAGTTTGAGTAAAAGAAGAGACAAAGATGGAGAGAATCTCACAGATGTCAAGGTTCTCCAATTTTTTTAAATCAGTGGTTTCCCTGGGGCCCCACGGTCCAAAGGCTCCATAAAATTCTCCATAAAGTACAACTTTTAACTTAATTTTTAATGTCTACGCAAGACGAGGGATTTTCCACTGACGGAATCATTTTTTTTACGATGGAATCATTTTTTTTTTACAATGCACCGTCATTCATTTTATTGTATTATATTAGGGGAGGGTAATAATTGTTAGGTTGGTAACTCTCCATCTTTCATTAGTGGAAATGCCAGCATACTTAAAGTCTGCTGCTTCCCACGATAGTAGATCATTTATCAAATAACAATGATTGGATATTATTTACAATGACCGACTATGACTTTATTTTGTTTCTCAAATTGTAGGTCGGTTTGGTAAAAGTTTCTGCTAAATTCATTAATTTATCCATTCATCTTTGTCCATTGCAATCATGGCAGCAGTCTCCACGACTGCCACCCAAATCACACTGTCTGTAATATAACATAGTTGCTTATTAAATTGAAATGTGTTTTGGTCATAACCAAATGTGTGGTTATTTTAAATCAGGAAGACATTCCTATTTCCATATGAGCCCTCAGGAAGGGTTATTGTTTTTGTGCGAACTCACCAGTAGGTAGCAGTATTGTAACTAAACTTTGCAGACAAACTGATAGAAGAAGAAGCAAAGTGTCATAAATATATTATAAAAAAAGTGTGCAATCAGTGATTTATGTTTTTAAGGTGAAAAATTATTTTAGGACTCAACCAGGGGTGTCAAACTCATTCCTTGAGGGCCGGTGTGGCTGCAGGTTTTTGTTCCAACCTATCCAGTGCAAACTAGTTGACCAATCAGCTGTCTGGAGACTCAGATGAGTTGATGGAAAATTCAACTCAGGTGTGCTGCTGGTTGGTTGGAACAAAAACCTGCAGCCACACCGGCCCTTTGTGGATCCAGTTTGACACCCCTGCAATAGACGTTATAGATTTGCCAGGGTGAGCAAAGCACAAGCATTCAATAACCAGGAGGATTTAATGTTGAACTAAAAATGCATTTTTCTCAACGTAAGCACATCACTATGCCTACAGTGTACAGGAAATGATCTGGGAGGATTTCATATGATAAAGGGTTTACCAGGAACAGTTCTGCAGACAGTGGCTCTAGGGTAAAGGTCTACACTGTGTTCCAAATTATTATGCAAAAACTGTTCAACAGTGGTAAGATTTTTTGTTTGTCAGTTTAAACAAATGAATGGTAATGTGTATCATTGCTATTGTATATCAGTGAAACCAATTGCTAATTAGTTTGGCAGGTGAGTCCAATTAAAGGGGAGACTACTAAAGAAGGTTGTTCCACATTATTAAGCAGGTTACCATTTTCAACCAAGATGGGCAAGAAGAAGGACCTTTCAGCTGCTGAAAATCAACAAATAGTTGAATGTTTGGGTCAAAGAATGACGACAATCAAAATTGCCAAGAATCTTTATTGTGATCATAGCACTATCGAGAAGTATGTAGCTGAATCAGAGCAAACACATGTCCATCCATACATCCATCTTCATGGATTTAGAGGTGCTTATTTTCATACCAGCCGCTTCACACTCGGCTGCGAACCACCCCAGTGCATGCTGTAGGTCCTGGTTCGAAGAGGCTAACAGAACAACATCATCTGCAAACAGCAGAGATGAAATCTGGTGTCTCCCGAACTGGACCCCACCCGGCACCTGACTGTGCCTAGAAATTCTGTCCATAAAAGTGATGAACAGAACCGGTGAAAAAGGACAGCCCTGCCGTAGTCCAACATGCACTGGAAACAGATCCGACTTATTACCAGCAATGCGAACCAAGCTCCTGCTCCAATCATACAGTGACTGGACAGCTCTTAGCAAACAGCCTCCAACCCCGTACTTCCTGTGTACCCCCCACAAGAGTCCACGAGGGACCCGGTCGGAAGCCTTCTCCAGGTCCACAAAACACATGTGGACCGGTTGGGCAAACTCCCATGATCCCTCAAGAACTCTCTGGAGGGTGTAGAGCTGGCCCAGTGTTCCACGACCAGGACGAAAACCGCATTGTTCCTCTTGAATCCGAGTTTCGATTATTGGGCGAATTCTCCATTCCAATACCCTGGAGTAAACTTTCCCTGGGAGGCTGAGGAGTGTGATCCCCCGATAGTTGGAGCACACCCTATGGTCCCATTTTTTAAAAATAGGGACCACCACCCTAGTTTGCCACTCCAAAGGTACCGACCCCGAATGCCACGCGATGTTGCAGAGACATGTCAGCCAAGTCAGTCCCACAACATCCAGAGACTTCAGGTACTCAGGGCAGATCTCATCCACCCCCGGCGCCTTGCCACCTAGCAGCTTTTTAACTGCCTCAGTGACTTCAGCACAGGAGATTGGTGAGTCATCTACTGAGCACCCTGTCTCTCCTTCCTCCGAGGAAGACTTGTCAGTGGGATTTAGGAGATCCTCGAAGTATTCCTTCCACCGTCCAACAACACTCCCCACAGAGGTCAACAGCTCCCCATTCCCACTGTAAACAGTGTGGATGGGGAACTGCTTGCCCCCTCTGAGGCGCCGGATGGTTTGCCAGAAATTCTTTGAGGCCAACCGATAATCCTCCTCCATGGCCTCTCCGAACTTTTCCCAAGCCCGAGTTTTTAATTCCGCCACTGCCCGCTTAGCCAGCCTGTACCTATCGGTAGCCTCAGGAGTCCCCCGAGCCAGCCAGGCTCGGTTGGACTCCTTCTTCAGCTTCACGTCATCCCCAACCTCTGGTGTCCACCACCGAGTTCGGGGATTGCCGCCCTGACAGGCACCTGAGGCTTTACGTCCACAGCTTCAAACAGCTGCTTTTACAATGGAGGAGTAAAACCTGGTCCATTCAGACTCAATGTCTTCCCACTCCCTCGGAACCTGATCAAAGTTCTCCCGGAGGTAGGAGTTAAAGGCATCCCTCACAGGGGGTTCCGCCAGACGTTCCCAAGAAACCCTCACGATACACTTGGGTCTGCCAGGTTTGTCCAGTTTTGCTCCCCGTAAGCGAAGCCAACTCACGACCAGGTGGTGATCAGTTGACAGCTCAGCCCCTCTCTTCACCCGAGTGTTCAAAACATATGGCCGGAGGTCAGATGACACGACTACAAAGTCGATCATTGACCTCCGTCCTCAGGTGTACTGGTGCCAAGTGCACTGATGTACACCCTTATGTATGAACATGGTGTTTGTTATGGACAAACCGTGTCTTGCACAGAAGTCCAACAACAAAGCACCACTCGGGTTCAGATCAGGGAGGCCGTTCTTCCCAATTACACCCCTCCAGGTATCACTGTCATTGCCCACGTGAGCATTGAAGTCCCCCAACAGGACGATGGAATCCCCGGGAGGAGCACTTTCCAGTGCTCCTCCCAGTGCCTGCAAGAAGGTCGTGTACTCTACACTGCCGTTTGGCACATAGGCTGCAAACACAGTGAGAGTCCTTTCCCTGACCCGGAGGCGCAGGGAAGCGACCCTCTCGCTCAGTGGGGAAAACTCCAACACACGGCTAGCGAGCTGGGGAGCTATAAGCAAGCCTACTCCAGCTCGTCGCCTCTCACCGTTGGCAACTCCAGAGTAGAAGAGAGTCCAGCCTCTCTCAAGGAGTTGGGTCCCAGAACGCAAACTGTGTGTGGAGGCGAGCCCGACTATATCTAGTTGCTATTGCTCAGCCTCCCGCACCAGCTCAGGCTCCTTTACCCCCAGCGAGGTGACATTCCATGTCCCCATAGCCAGAGTGGTTGTCCGGGGATTGGGCCGCCGGGGCCCAATCCCCGGACAAATCACGCCGCCCAAATCACACAGCACCGGCCCCTTATGGCAAACACATTTGTGTGCTGATAAAGAAAAATCCAGGACTCTTTCTAACAGGCAAATACGTCTGATCTAAAGAGCAGCTGTAAAAAAAAAACAAGATGCAGGGTGCTCCAGGGATTTGCAGCGGTGCCATCGTTTCAACTTCACTATCCATGCACGCCAGCAGAAAAGGCTTCAGTGGACCAGGCAATACCTAGAGACTGACTTCAAAACAGTTCTGTTCACCGATGAACGTTGTGTCCCTTGATGGTCCAGATGGAAGGAGTAGTGGATGGTTGGTTAACGGCCACCTAATGCAAACAAGGCTATTGCGCCAACAAGGAGGTGGTAGAGTAATGTTTTGGGCTAGTCTCATGGGGAGAGCGATTGTCGGCCCTTTCCGGATCCCTGGCGGTGTAAAGATGACATCCACAACGTATGTGGAGTTCCTCAAAGAACACTTCATGCCATGGTTCAAAAGGAAGAATTTTCGGAACAAGATCATTTCCATGCATGACAATGCAGCATGGCATGGTGCATTGAATTCATCAAAGGCATCAAAGGAGACAAACTTACGGTGTAGGCCCCATCCCTACTGACGGGGCCCACACCCCTATTGAGAACCTTTGGAGCATCATCAAGAGAAGTGTTTATGATGGTGGGAGGCAGTTCACATCTCAACAACAGCTCTGGGAGGCTATTCTGTCCTCGTGCAAGGCTGTTCCAGCAGATACTATCCAAAAACTGACAAATTCAATGGATGGAAGACTTGAGAAGGCCCTTTTTTAACAAGGGGTCTTATGTTGAGATGTGACTTCACTTGTGATAATGATAATGTTGCGATAATTGATAATGTTTAGATTTAAATCGTGCTTGATTTCAGTTACATTTCAGTCAGGCATGACTCAATTGTGCATAATAATTTGGAACATGCTTTTTTGTGATTTTTATTTTTTAAAATGTACTATTATCATTGGGAGGTTTATTCGAAAACATTTAAATTGTACTCTAATGATTGGGGTATGGAAAATCATGAGGACTGCCATTCATATAGATAATTTTGAGAAATCTGAGAAAATAGGATTTGCATAATAATTTGGAACGCAGTGTATATTTAACAGATTGGCATATTTACTGAAAATGCCAACACGCTTACACACAGAGAGAGAGAGAGCCACGGAGTGTATAGATAACGGTATTATCTATATTCCCATGTGGGATGAACCCAAACACATTCCCTGTGTATCTCTCTCTCACTGCTGCCCTCCATTAAACATGCTCTGACCTAATATTTTGGGAGGTTGAGAGGGAAAGGTGGGGGCAGAAATGTTGACAAATGGGAGAGGAGGGTATCAAATGACCCCAGGGAAGAGGGAGGGGGAACAGAGAAAAGTGTCACCCAGTGTTACTTAAAGGTATTCGCCCCGGCTGTTCCACAACCTCCGCCACTACTCCCCCCACTCTTTCTCCCTTCATCTGGGTTTAACGGTCACTGAGGAGGGTTCAGCAAAGTTCACCTGGCGATTGCCAATCAAATTATTCTCAACCACAGGTTAAGCAATAAAAAAAGAAAATCATTATTGAAGCTTTAAAAGAAAAAAACACATGTGGCAGACCGCTGTTGATTAGCCAATCAGGGTGACATCTGACCACTAACGCATCCTTGGGTGAGAAGGGGTTGAAAAGGACTGACAGGCAGAGAGTTGACTGACAGGCAATCTTGTCAACCTGGGAGATGCAAAGTAGCGGACAGTGACAGACACCCAGGCTATGACACACAACTTCCGGTCAAGGGCATCAAGGTCTTTTGTTTACACTGTTTACAGAACCACCATCTACTCAGAGTAATGGAGAAGATATTTCTCCAGCAGGATAGAATGGGGTTAAAGCAAAGGGTGCATATACAGTCATGGAAAAAATTATTAGACCACTCTTTCTTTAATTTCTTGTCCATTTAAAAGTCTGCTTCCACTTAATCTACATTAATCTGGACAAATATAATAACAACAAAAAAGGCTCATAATTATGTTTAATTTCAGAGCGGATTTCTGGCCATTTTGCATGGTTTTATTGACAGTGACAAAAATCACTTCCGTTCCTATATCACTAGCAATAACATTGTACTGACAAATACAGTGCTTTTAGTCATTGCATGGTTTTGTGTTTATTGTTTCCCCCAGGTGATAAACCTTTAGTGGAACAAGGCATTAAGATGAACAAAGAATTTAAGAAAATATTAATATTTTTTTCCATGACTGTATTTGTGAGGTGGATGTATGTAATGCTGACTCACAAGCAACACACAGATACGATTCCTAAACAAGTTCAACCGACAGATAGGGACTGAGGTAAGGCTAAATATAACCACTTGTATGTGCCTATAAAGTATGTGTGAGGGCCTTGGTAGAGTATGCTACAATCTTTTAACTATAAACCACATAGATATTGTCCTGTCATCCTACCCTGTTTTGGCAATGACTTAAACAGTAGTTTCCCCTTTTCTTTCATTTTTGCATCAGAGCAAAACCTTTTCTAGTGAGCTTTAAAAATCTAAATAAAAAATATAGTTTTGCAGGATTACATTATTACATTACATAATTTACCACGTTACTCAAATAGTGGTGCCGCCCCCCATCTGGTTGGGGTTGAGGGGGGCCACTAATTGGATATGGCACACTGGACAGAAGTGTACTGCCTCTTGTGATGTTTGAATGATAACAAGCCTCCAATTACTAGGTGGCAGCACTTCTCATAGTGGGTTATACAAATAAATAAAAAAATATATACATATCATCAGATTCACAAAAAATATTTTTGATTCATTAGAAAGGGTTAAGGAGGTTGGGAGTGTGAAAAAAATTTCTTCCCAAGCGGTGGGGGAGCAGAACATGACTGCAAATAGTCGGAAACACTGATGACCATTATTACCAACGTTTATTTAACAACAGTATTAGAGGGGTACAGCCCTACCCCTCTAAAAATGTTGTTAAATAAACAAGGATAACTTAACCACTGCAAGGTTTTGTTGGTTTGACAACTAGTATCATTATATGTTACTTTGGTCATTTTGGTTGATTAAAATAAAAAAGTTCCATGCTAAAATATTTTCCAAACTAATCTCTAGGCCACAGGCAAACTGTTTTTTAGCACCCTCCACGGGACATATAGGCGAGCAAACTTTGCAATATCTAATTCACATGACATCATAGTGATTTTTGCACCTGCATGTCTGGGGTCGAGTAATGCATCCACCCATCCACCTCACAATGAATTAAAAAATATTACACTCAACCACCAGCGAAATACATTCGGTTGTTGATCCACTGCTGCCCCAGTCAACAGGCTAAAAGTTGTTGTTTTCTATTTTATATCCTTGATTTACTTCCTAATTGCCACAAACCAACTCCCAGCTTACTGAGAGAACACAAATGCAGAGCACTAAACATTTTCTAAATGCATAACAGCAAATATATATCAGTCAAAAACAAGAGGACCAGATTTTAATATATGTCATACACAGGCATATATTCATTTGGTTGATACGTTCTTGTGTCAGTGCAGAAAAGCCATGCTCCTATTGATCTGTGTCCCAGACTGTGGTGTGTTGATCAAAGTCAGTCCTAACCCAACCACTTCAGATAACCGGAACTGTTCCTTTAAAGCTGCAGGCACAGGGTGTTGAGTAGGCTGCATTGCATCATATCAAATCAAAGTTTCCCATGTGTCCTGACCTTTAGGAATGCACCTCGCTGTTCCAAATAAATATGCCAGCGAGGCTACATGCTGTACCTATTTACACAGACGGTCCCTTACATTGTACTGTAACACAAGCCACAGGCAGGGCACATGGGCTGGACGCTGCAGGGAGAGGCCTTTCTCAGCAGCTTATTTTGGGCTCACTACTGTGTCATTACTCGACCTCATGCTCTGTTTTTAGGCCTGTTGATTGTAGGGCTGCGGCAGGGCAGGGCTGAGGTGGGCTCTCCCTGTTAGGAGTTGTGGGCTTTGACAGTGGCCTTGGCTTTTTGTGTGTTTTTGCAGTGAAAGCCATCCGCGTGACATTAAATGTGCCAACCCCCAAATACCCCCACCCTCTGCTGAGAAACTCTCACCAGGGGGCGCACATTGTTATTCAGGGGCTAGATGGATTTTTTTAGAACACTTGACTGGGACCTGGCATCAATATTTTTTTCCTTGGGCAGTTTCTGCTAGTGCCAGCACCAATGCTAGTGCAGAGAACACCTGAGTCAAGGTGAAACAGCTTATTTGAGTATCATAGGAGCATCATCATCAGTCTGCATTCAGATACATAATTATTCCTATTCACATAAGGAAAATGCAAATGAGGAAAAAAAAGTTTTTATTTGGCCAAATGAAAAAAAAATGATACCAGTAACCTTTAACTGGACATTCCTGAGGAAGTATCACAGTATGGTGCAGTCGTGTAGAGTGCTGCCCTGCTGACCTGATAATGGATGGAGATGAACGAATGAATAACTGTTTTCGGACTAACCCTCAGATTTAGAATTATGGATGCAATGAAGGAGGACATGAAGGTAGTTGGAGTTAGAGTTGAGGTTACAGAGAACAGGGTGAGATGGAAATTGTTATCTTTTTCTTTGCAAAAAAACATTTTCTGACCTCCCCACCAAACCCTCTATTATTGTCATGTTACTGTTATATGCAATATATTTTTCCCCTGAATTATTTATTCCATCCTCAGACACAAGCTGTAAACTAACTGTAAACTTTTAAGCTTCTCTCCTGTTTTTAAAGCCTGTCGTCTCAGAGGGGTGCACACATCTATTATGGTGTAATTAGGAAGATGTTCTGCTAAAATGAAACCCGTCTCCCAGCAAGCTTGTGTCATATTATGAGTCCTAAAAAAACCCATGTGTCCCTGCATCGGGGGCTGTAAAAGCACCATTACACTGAAACTAACAGGATCCATGCTGCTGCTGCCACAGAAGCAGGAGATCCCTCCTCCCTTTTTATTGTTTTCCCCAGGTCCCACCATCTGTGCTGCCTCGGTCAACCCTCTGCTCCAGAATACAGTCGACAAATGGCAGCCATACAGTCCGACTCCTCAACTCAGCACACCTGCACTGTGGTCACTCATGGGCGGCAGGGGGGAACACAACAGGCTCTCTCTCCCACAGAAAAATAGCAAACACTGCCTTGCTGCCCTTCTCTTATCAGAACTGGCTCCAGGGAGTGACAGCATGACTGATAACTCTCCCTCTCTCCATTCTTCCTCGCCCGTCTGTCACACACCACTCTACCTCTTCCTGCACCCACCCCTGAGCCATCAGGCGGCTGAAGGTTTAGGAAAAACACAGCGCAAGTGTCTTGTTGTGTGTCCTGACTCACTCTTGAGAAGCGGAGTGATCCCAGTCGACACCTTCGGCTCTCTTCTCTGAGGATCTGAAGGTGGAGGAGATAAGGTTGAGATAGCCTTGACTTGACCCTATCAACAAATCCAGCAAGTGTCTGAGGAGGTCAGCGGAGGGTAAAGGGAGGTTGGTGCTGTAAGAAGGTAAAAAGAAGAATGAGCATAAACACATAATTATGTGATAATTATTGTTACTGTTGGGCATGTTGTGGAGGAAGAGTTTTGTCGAGGTCCAGAGATGCTAGGGATTACACCGCCTGCTGCAGCTTAATCTACCAAAACAGTGGTTTACAAACCTGTAATTCAGGATTATCCTGGTCAAGATTGTTTCTGGTTCATTACAAAAGTGATGTAATGGATGGTAAAGATGTCTTTTCCATTGTCTACTTTCGTCAGAAGAAACCAAATGTGCACATGGATGCAGAAGATATTAAAACTGTAGCTTTTTAGAACCGGGCAGATTTCACAGGCTTGTCCAGCAGAGATATGATAATGCAGGTTTCTGTGCCAAGAAGCACAAAAACAAATCTGAAATCTCTCACATCCTCTATTTTTTTCCAAACCAATTTCTTCTGGTGGATTCCTTACGGGCCACCCAGGATTTGGGCATGCCCAAGCCAGGTTAATAACTACATACACACACACTTACATCAAAACTACTGTACTGCACACGCACTAATCTGGGCTCAGTGCTGGCTGCATCATATGGAAACATCTGGTGTCTATCTGCTATCTCAACGGTCGTGGCAGTGTGTGCATGCCTCTGTATGTGCTACCTTGAAAAACAACTCGATCATCATAACCTTTAGGCACCAACCTCAACGAGACCTCAAACCTCAAACCAGGAAGG
The DNA here is from genome assembly GCA_016785265.1 of Paraplagusia blochii. Taxonomy (NCBI): domain Eukaryota; kingdom Metazoa; phylum Chordata; class Actinopteri; order Pleuronectiformes; family Cynoglossidae; genus Paraplagusia; species Paraplagusia blochii. Next base: position 18,173 of record JAFBJS010000568.1, on the reverse strand, counting down.
AAACACCTTTCAGTCATTCCACCTATTTGTGTAGATGTTTGAGTTGCGGCATGAGTCCCCAAAGTGCCCCAGCTAACATTTTGAGGTCCCTTATATAAGTTTGAGGCGTCCTTGACTGAAAAAACCAAACTGCCGTCCGGGAAGGTTAAAATCCACCAACAAAAGTTGCCACTGGAGTGGCTTCGTCACCACTCGTGCACCGTGTTCTCAAAGCTGCCCGCTGTTCACTTCGGTAATGGGTTAAATGCAAAAGTCACATTTAGTTGTGTGCAGTGTTGTGAATCACAATTTCAAAAGCCAAGTAGTTTGCTTTTCATTCCATTCTGTGCGGTTACCTGCAACCGCACAGAGTCTGTATTGGAAAGAAAAATCCACGCTGCATGCGATGTTCACAAACATGCTGTAAACACAAACAAACTTGATGTTAGATAATGCAAACATTAATAGGACTAATGTACTGTAGCTGATGTACATGCAGACAGACATCTGCCCAGACTCAATTGCTAAAGCATGGCGTATTCAGATCAGTGTTGAAATAAAGGAGAATTTATGAATGAATCAGTGTGTTTGCCATACTTGATGATTTACATTTGATGGAGTGCAGAGAATACGTTGCAAGAAGAGTTGGTAAAATTTCTCAAATTGTATTTAACACCTGGTCCCAACCCATTTTTCCCCTGTGATCTCTTTGATGAAATCACAAAATATCTTTTGACCCAGGAGAGTGTGTATTTTTTCAGAATATGTTTTGATTTGGTTTGGTGTGCTTCAAACACACAGAAAAATTCAGGATCTCACCTAGCTATGGATTATTGCAGCCATCAACAAGATATCTCAATGTGCTGTATTTTTTAAATCCTCACAAATGAAATATTATATTAATTCATTCATCCTCATACGCTCATCTGTCGCAGGGCGACTGCCACCCAAATCATACTGCAGCATATTGTGAACCTGGAGGAGGATGATGTTTAAAAAATTTTGTTGGTGGGAAAGTAGTCAGTGTTCAGGCCTGTTTAGGTCTGTTCAGGCTGATTGTAGCTACAAACTCTTCCTAGATGTAGAATATATGTTCTTTTCTCAGTATATGGAGTTTGCATTCAGCCTCGTTGTCTTTCTTCAGACACAGGTTGCCGGTGCTGCAGTGCATCTATTACAGTCCTGCTTCAGAAGATGCTGTTTGAGCTCCTTAATTGCCAGATGCCTCCTTCTACTCCCTGGGCCTCCTCTTGTTTATGATACAGCATCATTATCTTGTCTTTGCTACAGAGGAGAAAAGAAAAGCAGAATGCAGCTCCTTGTTCTCTCTTTCCTTCTTCCAGCTAAATATTTTTACTTATGTTGTGTCGTGTCTCTTTCATCTCTGTCCACTGGCCTGCTGTGAGTCTTTACAGCCACATCAAAGTGACCTTTGCCATGCCGCTCCCTCCAAACCCCCCCACTCTTCTCTTTTGAGTCTGGAACCTGGAGCCAGTCCTGCACACACGGAAGGAGGGCCTTCACACACACACACACACACACACACACACACACACACACACACACACACATAGAATCATTATTACTTCTTGACTCCTTTGTATCCATATTGGATGTGAAAATATTTGAACTCCCAGGTCACATTGGGTCCTAAAATTTAACAAGAAGCTCCAGGTCAGGAGAAGCAAGGCGGTGAATCTGTGTGAAAGATAAATGTTGTAAAAGTGACACAATAAACGTTAATAATGCTAATATGCTTCGGATTTTTCTACACTATCTAATGATAACATGCATTGAAAAGACTTGAAAAGACTTCTAATGATAATATAAATTAATAACATAACTTGTAAAAGTATGGCGGGCCACATCTGGCTTTAAGGCCATTGTTTGCTCAGATCTGCATATCAGAATTCTACTTTAAGAGAATGTTTTTAACATGCCCGTGTGTCATGCATCAATAGCCGCTGCTGCTTCCTCCTCCACCCTCCCCTCAAATGATGACCAGGTTCAAAAGCTCATATCACTGCAGGGACGAAGCTTAATTAAGCAGGCAATAACCAAAAGACAAGGGGCTTCTCTCCATGCCTTGATTACCCAATGAGGCTTTTGTCATGCAGTCTTTGAGGGAAAGTTTCAGAGAATGAGTGAATGCTAATTCAGGAGATTGAATGTGGTTTGTTTTACAACTGAATGCAGAAAAGCTGGAGGAGAGACGGCAGCTGAGATGCAGCAGCAGGTAGATGAAGAGTTAAAAACACTTCTTTATCTTGTCTATGAAGCCAGGTAATGAAAGTTAATGTATGCCAGCTGTGAGTGCAACTGAAGTTGTGCTGTATATACATGATTTAATCACCTGGTCTATGAATAATGCATCCATCTATAGTTTCTTTACACAGCAGCCAAGGTCATCTGGAACAGGAAGGCAAAGTTAAAAACAACACAATTCACAGAAGAGCAGTAAAACAATGAGCTGCACAACAGAGCAGTACACCAACAAAATAGGCAGCTTCACAGGGTGTGAAATCAGGATAAGTGGTTTTTTTGTGAGAGTAGAAGGGAAAACAACTGCAGTCACTCTGAGAGTATGAGTTCACAGCCGATGTTAATGTGGAACCTGGACAGAACTGGACAGTCTCAGTGGTTATATGACATTTATTCAAGATAAAGTAACTGGGACGTCTTATTGATAAGACAACATAGTGATCGTCCCATAAGACAATCACAGTGTCCACTACTTCAGTGGTCCGCAACCACTGGGCCGGGGACCAGTACCGGTCAGTGTTTAAATTGAGAAAATCGTTTTGGCCCCATCTGACTATTACTTACACTTTATCCATACCAGTGACGTGCCTCCCCTGACTGCCCTGACTGTCATGAATAGAAAAATAAAAATAAAATAAAATAAAATTGTGATACTTATATGGTGATACAGTTCTTTTTTTCATTTAATTTCATAACTTGACCATATTTGGAATAGTTTTTAAAAATCGCTGAATTTTCGCCTTTACTGATCTTATACTGAGGAGACAGCGCTGAGGCTGAGACTGCACCGGGCCTCATGGGGATTGCGCAATCCCCATGAGGGATGGTGCAGGCACGATCTACACGAGGGAGACCGTTCTGCCGTCCCTCTTCATGTTGATATTAAAAATGTTTCAACACTTGTACCATATGAATTACAAGTAATTATTTCAGCTTGTGCAAAGTGTTTATTTTACATGTAAATAAATGTCTGTGTGTAATGTCTGCTAGTGCTGAACGGACAGAAACCCGCTGCACAGGGCTGCAAAGGTAGGCCTGTAGTTCTCTGGCCTCCTGGCAGGTGGTGATAGTGATCCCATTGATTCTTCCTGCAACTCGACCAACCATTCAAATCAATAATAGAATTAGCGAGTTACAGTAAACAGCATGTTAAGTGCATCTATTGAGTTGAGTTGAGTTGATTTTTTTCTTTTAGCTTGTTCTTATTTAAAAATGGAGGATTGCATATTTCAATTGAAGAATTATTTAAACTGGACTTTCAATTGAAGCAGAATATACTAATTAAAGGATGACCAACACCAGAACTGAAAGGTTTGCTTCAGACTACGGGACAGTCGATCCGCACTATTCAAATAGACTGGGACACACTTTGTAAAGCTAAAGGTGGATCTCGTTGGACTAAATTGAGGGACAAATGAAGCTCACAGCTTCTCAGCTTTTTTGATTTAATTGAAACTATTCCTGAGGCATCAAAGTTCCTCCAGCTGATGCTCACTGTGCTAGCGACTACGGCGTCGGCGGCATGATCATTTTGCACGGTCATTCTCAGAATAAGACAGACCAGGGGACAGGTTTCTCTTGCACTGATCACCATTGAGACAGAGAGACTTGTATAACTAAAGAAAATAAGGAGGACTTTTACAGACGAGTCATCGATGCTTTTATTCTGAAGGAGTGGCACATGGTCTTCATTTATAAGTAATGGTAATGTTGTGACGCTAATAACAGTTTTCAAAAGTTTTTTCTCTGTTAAAGTTTGTATATATAACCAATGCTGATATTTTAGAACAACACATTAAATGTTGCCAACCAAATGTTAAATAAACTGCTCTGTGGGGTCCATATATTTGTAAATATAACTGTAATGACGTCATCGCCAGGCAGGAACCTCACCGCACGTCACTGATCTGTACCCATATCAATAAAAGACTTGAACAATAGAATGGCTAGAATTCCATCATCAGTAGTGCAACTATATTTGATAAGGGAATATTTTCTCAGTGAAAACAAAAACAATTAACTCAAAATGACGCAGAGTCCTTGATACAAGATTCTGTCTTATTTTCCGGTCTGGTAGCAGAAAATTAAAGGCTGTGTGCACTTGAGAAATTCTTGTTGTGCCCATGCAGAATTAATTTGAGTAGGAAGATTTTATAGGTAGGAAAATATTTCAGAACACCAGAGATTCAATTTTATAAAGTGATATTTATCTGCTGCTACAACTTAGTGACCGGTCCCTGAAAATAGTACCAGACATTTAACGGGTCTGTGGTGCACACTGCACTAATGCACTACAGCATGACTGTCCAACATGTTATCAAGTGGTGTGATGGTGAGATGGTGATAAGATCCTAATAATGTTTGTTTTATTAATTATTAATTATTCAAATTCGTTTGTGTTTTTAAGAATAAGAACATTTACAACCTGCAGTTAGCATTAAAGTCTAGTCTTGTAGTCTAGAAAATATATCTAAAATATCTAATTTTAGCTATCAAAAGTTATTATGACTTAACAATTAAATAACAATCCACATGGTGGCAAATGAGCATACAACATGCTTCCAATCTACGTATGGTTGATCTTTCTGTATGGTGCTTGCATTTTCTCCCTGTGTGTGCATAAGTTCTGTCTGGGTTCTGCAGCATCATCCCAGAACCCAAAACACCCATGATAAAGAAATAGGTAAGTTCAACACTATAAATTGACCAAAAGCAGAAATTGTTCCTATATCCCTGTGATGGACTGGCGATAGCTGGAATTGGGTTCAGTAACCCCACCACCACTGAGAGGAGGTGTAGGTGGAAGATCATGAATGAATAGAAGGAAAATTCAATGAGAGTTGTTGTGTGTGAGACCCTGCTGTGAATCTGTTAAAGAGCAAAGAAGTGATAAATAAAATAATCCAGTGACTCCATTCTTTAGCATTTTATTCATTTATCTCCATCTGCTTAGACTGCTTAGACTGCTTAGACTTTGCAAGGTCTCAGGGGCAGCAATCTCCACGAATGCCACCCAAATCACACTGATCCATACTGTCAGCCTTGCTGTGGAACTGGACGTTATGTGGGTTGGGATGGTGCTATGCTCAGGGCACCTCAGTGGCAACCTGGCAGCTGGTGGATTAGAACCCGATGCCTTGCAGACCAAAGTCTGGTTCCTCAGCTGCTTGGGCCACCACTGCTCACTTAATTCTATGTGTATTTCAAGAAGAATATTTGCAGTTTTTTATATTGTGTAGCTGTCTCTTA
>JAFBJS010000567.1:99623-146537 GCA_016785265.1 Paraplagusia blochii | reverse complement strand
CATTGCTCCTTTTCAACGCATGGGTTCAGTTAGTGTGGACGGCCGTCTTTCACTCGTGACTGACAGGCAGCAGACAGACTCCACTGCCACACAGTCCTCTCTCCGTGGCCGGGAGAAACCGTCCATTTGGATCACAGATAGTAACGAGTAACGAGCCCTGTTACACAAAAGTAACAATAACAACGTAACTGAATGGGAAAAGTAACTCGTTACGTTATTAGTTACAGAGGAAAGTAGTTTTGTTACGTAACGGCGTTACAAGTAACGGAATATGCATTTGGCATTTTTATATTTGTGCTTGACACATAAGGGAACTGTAGAAATGAAGATATGTTTAGAATTTCACACATCAACAAACAAACACGACCCTAAGTAGAATTATTCTGTTAATAAATCTAATTATAACTATTTAATAACACTATGTGCTGTATTAGTAGTGCATAAAAATAATAAAAACACTAATAAATTATTCTCCTCTTCTTCTTCCTCATCATCACTTTCAGACCAACGTTGTCTGTTGAATCACTTGTTTATAACAATATTTATACCAAGATTCAGTGATTCAGGTCAGTAAACGGAATCATCCAAGGTCAGAGAACCTGGTTTGTTGTGTTTCTGGTGAGTTAATGCAGGCCATAATTCTTGATTCCATACGGACAGGGTAGTCAACAACTCAGGGGAATTTAGAACAATACCTCTGTTTTTATATTTAAGGTCTGTTAGCAAGAGTGTTTTCAAGCTGAATCGTATTAAATTTACACTCTATCCTTGTTTGTTTTACATTTTCTTAACTGCACTGTTTAAACCCTGTAGAAAGATTTGGTTTTGGTTTGATTGGATGTTTTGGGTTGGACCTGTGCTGCTCAGTCTTGTGCCACTGATTCTCCTCGTATTCCTCCCAGTTTATTCTCGACTGTTTGCCAGGTTGTCATGGTCCCCTTGTGTGCTCACTGAATTCCAGCATTTATTGTAATGGATTTTGGCTTCACTGCCTTCCCCTGCTTTATGGATTTTTGTCTCCCTGCTGCCAGCGGTGTTTGTTTCCTTCTTTTTTGGACTGCCTACCTGTGAATGACCTTTTGGACCGTTAGCAAAGTCTTTCTGAACTCAACCAGGCCTCCAGTGTGTATCCCCCACTAGTCTTTGCCTGCAGTAGAGTTTCATCACAGACGGTTCAGTGTTGAACCCTGTGAAACTAAGGCTTGTCATATTTTACAACATATCCTTTTCCAACGTGTTGGAAAATACCAAGCAGAGAATGCAAGTTGTATACCCTAAAAAAAAATAACTCAACACCCTAACACACACGTGTCAAACTCGAGGCCTGGGGCCCACCAAGTCATCTTTTATGTCAATGCAGCAGGTTTCTTAACGTAATAGATTAAACATTGTTTTATAATGACTAATATTCAATGGACAATATTAGTAACATTAACTATTAAAAATAAACTCAGTAACATGTAGTAGTATGATCTGGAGTTGTTACATCTATAATCTTTCATTTACAACCGGCCCTTTAATTGTGTAGTTAATGTGGCCCTGTGGTATGAATGGGTTTGACACCACTGCCCTAACATGTTTAATTTAAGCATTAATATTTTATCACATAGGGAAAAGGTAATTTCTGAAATTAATGGGTCCAAAATATGCACATCATGTCCTTAAAGACAGTGTCACCTTTCGTTAAGATGGAGATAGAAGTGGTCGCCTTCCTGTGCTGGGCCATGTGTTTGTGGATACAGATCTACTGTAGACATGTGAGAAGAAAACTGCTCATTACCATCAGGAGCAGTTTCTGTCTAAAAAGCTGTGACCAACACAACTCTACACACTTTTGTCCAGTGGCGAAGGGAGTGGTCTAGGGTAGTGTAACTACTAGAGTTCCCTCTGACATCAACCAGAAACTGATGAAGTTCCTCACTTGAAAAATGGAATGTCTTTCAACTCCGAGAAGAAGTCCAGTTGCTGACAACGAAACCCTTTTTGGATAACATGAACTGGATAAATGAGAATCTTTACAGACATATACCAATCTGAGTTCTCTTCACTGCATTTGAAGTATACTGTAATGTTGTACTAGCCGACGAGCCATCGATGCCCATCTGGAACAACCTACTTTGACTAGAGGGGCAGGTCGGCACATCAATTGTCGGGTGCATATCATTCTGCCTTGCATTTGGTGATGGAAGACGCAAGAAGTGCAGAAAACGATAGTACTGTTACTACTATAACTTTCAGCCTTGTACCATGACTTTTGGAATTAAAAAAAAGCCTCATGTATAAGTCTGTTTACAATCTGGACTGCTGGTTTGGTTGCCAATAAGGATCCCACCCAACCAGTAATTTCTTTGCTGTAAGGCAAATTCACCAACCACTCTTCCACTACATGCAAATTTGTGAAGCGTTCCTAATTTTCTTTCTTTATTTTGGGCATTTGGTGGCATAGTAATTAAGGTGTGGACTTGGGTCAATAAGGCCCCAGGTTCAAATCCCCCTACTGCCAAGTTACCACTGAGGTCCATGGAGCATTGCACCGTCCCCACTCACAGCCTGGTCGCTCAAATTTGCCCACTGTTCACTTTGGTGATGGGTTAAATACAGAGGTGACATTTCGTTGAGTGCAGTGGTGTGAATCACAATGTCACAATGACAAGGAGTTTACTTTCCTTTCCTTCCTAAATGCAAAGGCATAATTTCCTGAAGGATAAGGAAAGAACTAATAAAGTTCTAAAACTAAAAAAAAAAAAAATGGCAACGACATTGATACAGATGTGACAGGTTTCTCAAATCATTTCACTTCATGACTTTTTTTGACACACAGTATGTGCAGAAACACCATCAAAAACCATCAGAAAATCAGCCACCTCTGCAAATCTGACTTTTTTGTACAGCAACACAGTTCCATACTCTTTCCATGTTGATTTGTAAAAGTATTTACAGTGATAACCAGCATGCAGTTATTATAATCTGTTCTGCTGAAATAAATCTTGAAAATCCATGCAGCCCTTAGTGCAGATACACATGCAGAGCTGCAGTAACACAGGTCGCACAAGGAAACCAAACCACCGTCCCAGATATCGCCACTGAGCCAGATACTGACAATCCATGCACCCTGGTTTATACATTTTAATTATGGATACTTTTGTATGTTAAAGCAGACCTTAGGAGCTACTATTCTTATCCATAATTCATCAAATAGCTTATACCTAAAACCCAAATTTTATGTTATTTTTATATGACATTTCTCAGTCACCCAGGCCAGGCCTCTCGGGAGATATTTGGAGAAAATGAATGTCCTGTTAATGTCATATAATTTCACATTTCACATATACAGTACCATTATAACCCGCCCACAGCTATGCTGTTCTTAACATATTTTCACAAAAAGTAATTTTCTGTGAGTTTCATACCACACCTACCGTATGTCTTTCAGTTTACATAAATCCAATTAGATGAAGTATGTTTAATAAAGAGGGTACCTCCGGGGCAGAGAGTTCTGGGTTGATTCCCAGAGCAACTACGCGCTTAATGAATATCATCCTCCCCTGTAAGTAAAAACATACAGTCCACTCATGCTAAGGAGAGTAATGGCCAACAACTCTTGTCCTCTTCTGGAATTCTTTCATGCCTCTGAGGCATGGTTTTCCTCATTCTCTGCTTCATCATTCGCCCCATCACGTTCGTTGTTTTTGTTGTTATTTGTGTGACGTGCAGCGATAGGCAAATTTCACACTGCTACATTAATTTGACGTGAAATAGAGCATGACTCTGCCGCGTGCTTCGTCTGCATCAGTCATTGACATGTTACAGTAGTGAGGCCCCTCTGCTCCTCGTCCTGTCTACCTGTCTCACTAATGGTTTCTGTATGACTTAATGAAAAATAATTACCTCCTCCTTGATTCCTATTCCAGGGAAATAAAATTGTGCTTCACAGCAATAAGTTAATGCTGTCAGTTCTCCCACCAATATTCACTTTAAAGGAACTTTACTTGTTATTAGGATACTAGATTAAAGAATTCTCTTAACTTGGGTTATGAATCAACTGCCTAAAGTTAATATTATTATATAATTAACCTGGTCGTGTCAGCCCCTCTTAACATTGTGTTATTTGTTAATTCTAATCAAATAAATTAGTAGTAGAAGTAATTATAATACAAAAATGCCTTTGTATTTTGTACAAAAGCATTATAAAATATTTTTGCTACAGGCTTCTCGTTAGAAAACATCACTTATTACTATAAATTATAGCTAGATGCTTCCCGGTACAAATATTTGACCTTTCTTTACATTGCAAAATCATTCTACAGGTCGTAATGTTTGCCGAGCCACAACAGGGATATTTTAGATTGTTATATTAACTGCCCTGGTACATTATTCGTGGTGTTGTTCCATCCTGTAAAGGTTGGTTTGGTCAGAATACAAATGTCAAACCTTCTGTTCGACACATAAAAAGTCAACATAACTCCCCTGGTCCTGTCTTCTACACAAGATATAGTGTTGTTTACGACAGAGCAGGTTCACTCCAGAGAGATGAACTTCCTCCTTCATAAAGGACACGATAGACAATAGTGCTGGATGCATTTCCCCCTTCAACTGTGACTATTATATATTTCAATTCCTTTACATCGGACCTGGGCAAACTAAGGCTTGGGGGCCAAATGCGGTCTGTTTGGCGTTCCAATGCCGTCGCCATTATCCTCCTACCTTTTCCCTGCACAGCCAGCATTTCCCCAATAGATTTTCACCTTTATTCAATACTTTACTCATCATTTATCTTAGTTCACTGAAATACTCAGTCTTTCTGATCCTGACCTGGCCCAGGACTCAATTTTTAGTACCACCTGTGGGCCGCGAGTCAAAATAATTGCCATTGCTTTACATTCTGAGAAATCTATATATTTATACATATTTCACTGAATAATGTTACAACTTAGGTCTAAAAACACCTACACAAATCAGATGTTCTACAATCTTCTAGTTCAACTAATTTTATTTCTAAATTCAGATAATTTCTCCCTCCTAATGATGATGTGTCTCAAGTTGCGCCAAGGTTTATTCTAGAACATTCATCTCATATTCTCTGTTCTTATAGTGTCTTTGTCCGGTCACAGCCAACGATTGTTTAGAGCCAGTTTGTCTTGGGAACTCATTCATTCTCTACCTGTGATAGAAAACAAAGCTCATTTATCAGAGTCTCTCATTCATTCTTATTCTGAATCACACCCTCTTCTCAAACACAACACAAACAAAATGATTTAATACCATTTCAACAAACCTGCTGAAAACCAAGACTGGGAGAAAAATAATAATTATGTACTTCCCTTATCATCTGCCTGGGAATGAACAATAATCCAGATTGTCAGGCTCAATAGACATTCGATTTGTCATTCTGCAACATCACAGAGGTTTTAAAACGACATAAATGGTTTATTTTATTACATTTATGAATCGCTTTAATGTGCTAATGGTGGATTTGGGGAATTCACTTACACCTGTCACTTAAACCTAAATGAGCTGAATTATTATGGTGGGTTATTTTTTATTTATTTTTTTTTTTACCAATCTGCAGAGGTATATTTGAAACATACTTTCCAGGGTGCAGTTAGTAGTTAGTGTCCTCACTGATTATGCAATTGAAATACATCAACTCTACCGTCAGCGTTGTCATTATCAGGAGGAATGAATCAGCATTAATAAGGTATTTAAGTCCTAATTTACATGATTAACATTGTGATTATAATTATCATACTTGTCACAGCCCTGATCAAAATAATAAACAATAGATGTTGATACAGACGTTGATAATTGACTAATTGGATCAATAGTTTGACAGACACACAATTAATGTCACAACAATAATGCCACGCTGTGGTTGAAGGGTGGTTACATCTCTTGCCTACAGCAACAAAAATGCAAGTTCAATTCCTGTTGCAGACTTTGGAAGCAGATTGATGACGAGTCAAGTTAAAGGAAGTTAGTTTTACTCTGTGAATAGACTGTAGGTCCATGTGGCTGTAAATGGTGAAGAAGTTGGATAATGAATTATGCTGAAACAAAACGATTAAGGAATAAATGCTGGGCTGGCAGTGGTGGCCTAGGGGATAAGGGAGTGGACCTGAGTCCACTGGGCTTCAGGTTTTAATCCACCTCCCAGGTTGCCACTGAGGTGCTCTGGCGTAGCACCGTCCCGACTCACATAACTTCCAGTGGGCTCACCACCCACACGACAGCTCACAGTATGGAAGAGTGTACTTTGGGTGGAAGTGATGGAGACTGCTGCACCCGGGAACCAGCAACAGATAGGAAGTTAGTGTTGGGGAAAGACCAAGATCTAGACAGAGGGAGAAAGTCCACAGGTGTCCTCCTTTAGCCTGCAGCCCAAAATACTTCCTCCATGTGGCCTGCAAATACCTAGTTGTAAGTATATTGAAAACTGGATCCCGCTGTTTATTCTAAGCCTTCAGTGAGAAGGGATAAGAGATTATAGAGCCCCCTGCCATAGATGTTCAAACATCAGTTTAACCCTGGTGTGGGCAAACCTTCTGACTCGCAGCCACTGAAGGTCCAAAATTAGACACAAGGAGCCAAGTCAGGATCGAAAAGTAGAAGTAATGCATAAAGGCAAATTGCTCTAAGCCTTTCCTATGTAATCTAAAATATAAAGTGGTCGTTGCAGAGAGAAGGCAGGAGTATAATTACTATGTAAACCAATTATATCATTTGAACAAGTTTTGCAGGCCAGGTTACAAAGTGAAATGGGCCAAAACTGGCCCTCAGGCCTTAGTTTGCCCATGCCTGGTGTAGCGCTCTGAGTTTATAAATAAGCCCAGCTAAACTGAAAAAAAAGTTGATAAAACAGGGTCTTTACTGAAAATCACTGTGTCAAATGTTGACCTTCTCACTGCTGATTCTCCATGACGGGAAAAAAATTGAAAGCTCAAGTAATACTGTAGAAAAGACGAGATAGACATGAAGAGAATAGCTGTGTTTGTCTCCCCTTTTATCCTCCCTCTGTTTCTGATTCTTTCACACGGTCAAAAAAATAAACACCCATAGGTTTGACTGTAAGACGACACGTTGGTCTTAATGTAAATAACATTGTCTCTGTTGTGCACGGCTGACTTAACTTTGCAACTCAACCATCACACCTGCAGCGGACATATAGACACTCACATAAACAGAACATCTGACCAGTCAAACACTCAGTTGTTTCCAAAGAGCAAAGATTTCTGTTTTTTCTTTCCTCAAAGATGATGTAAAATTTGGAAGTTTAGTCTTGTGAGTGTAGTGAAAAGAATTTCTCAAAACAAACAGATTCTCAGTTTCTTGACAGAGACTCTCAGAGACACACTTTTTTTCTATTTATATGGAAATCAACAAAAATGATGCAATATTTATTCAACTTCCTGTGTCATGACATATCACAAGGAGCTACTGCTGTATTTTTTTAGGATGCATTAATTCTGCATGCACGGTACTGTACTCAAGGAGTATAAATGATGCCTGTCCGAACCCAGACGTGTTACCCAGAAGGGCTTACATATGATAAGTGACCGGCAAAGTCATTTTAAGGAGAAAAAAAAAAAAGAAAACATCCTCTCCTCAGCTCCCCTCCTTTAGATGCCCTCTGTTTTATTTCCCTCAACTGTAAAATTTCACACTTTATTTTCTGCTTTAACCTTCTTCACTTATGGAAAGTATACGCTCTGCAGACTTTGCATAACATCACAAAAGGTAGAGAGAGAATCTGTGAATTAAAATGCAGAGGTGAGCTTTTATATTGTTTGCATTTTTCTTTTTTATTATTTATTTAAAGAGAAAACCTAAATTCAGAGTAAGACACGGACGTCTCTGCCGATGCAGTTTGGAAAGTTGTAAATGCACTTTTTTCATTTTTATCTGGTTTGACATTTAAATGTTAAGCCTGTAGGTGAAGCTGCAGAGCTTTCTGTTGACAGTTAAGATGCTAAAGCCTGGAAAGTGCATAACAACATCTCAGAGGCAGGGACCGGAATGCTGCAGGTTTTTATGGAGTCTGAACATGAACCAACTCCATCAATAAGACCGTGTGCATAAATACACTGTCTGACACAGTAAACCTGAGTTTGTTTACTGTCTCTGTGCGGCTCCGTCGTAAAACGCATGTTTGGAGTCGCACTTTTAAACATGATTAACTGGGTGGTCAGATTCTAATTATATCTTTAGGGAAATTAACATCAGAGATAAAGGTCTGCTGTAAGAGATTAATGTTCTGCTGAAGGACACAAGCAGAGTCTTTTAAGTCCCAGAGATTCTGTCAGAAGGAGGTTCTTGCAGTTGTTCTCTTTGATAAAAAGCCACTCTTCACCTGTCAACACCTGCAGCCGGACACGTCTTTATCTTTGAATTCTATTCATACTTTTTTTGTCCTTTTGTCTAATGATGCCTTTCCCTCAGCGGCAGGTTCAGAAAGTGGGGCTTTGACAAACACTGATGCTATTTGTCTTCCTCTAACAGAGGCTCCAGGCAGAGGAGACGATGGTCAGGAGGACACATCGTTCTCTGATTCTTCACTCTTCACTCACTGGGGTCAGGATCTCAGTCCAGAAAACCGGAGAGTGGCACTGAAGATGTTCCAGTATTACGGCTATAACGGCTACCTCAGCGATCGCCTCTCCTTACACAGACCAATACCAGATCTGAGACCTGACGGGTAAGAGAGAGAGAGGGCCGCCGCTACATGTCCTTGACATGGTCACATGATTTCACATACAGTATGTGATAAACAGAATTCAGTAACCATGGAACCTTTTCTCAAGGGTTGCCACAGCATGTCAACAATTTTCATCTCCCCTGTCCTCTGTATCCTCAACTCTAACTCCAACCACCTCCATGTTCTCCCTCACTACATCCATCAATCTCTTCTATTTCTCCTACCTGGTAGCTCCATCTCTAGGGTCATTCTTCTACCAATGTAGAACATGTCCAAACCATCTCAATCTGTCTTCTCTAGCTTTTTCTCCAAACCTTCCTGTCTGTGTTGTCCCTCTAATCACCTCATTCCTGATCCTGTCCATCCTTGTCTCCTAAAGAGAATTTCAGCATCTTTAACTCCTCCACCTCCAGCTCTGCCTCCTGTCTTCTGCCTATTCCTAGTGTCTCTAATCCATCCATCATGGCTGGTCTCACAACTGTCCTGTAAATCTTTCTCTTAACCTTTGCTGACTCTCTACTATCACACAAAAACAAATCCTTAAAATACCACTCCAATAAAATTTGTTTTTTTTTCTACATTTGGAAATTACTAAAAAGACAGAGGAAAATCAAGGCAATGTTAAAGATATTCTAGAAACTTTATTTCCTTCCGTTTTCTCCTGACTTCATGGCAAATGAACTAGTTCAGTTCTGCACATCCGTGTCACTTATCACACTGTCCTCACCGAGAAACTCTGAAGATCAGCTCTCTCTGGTCCTAGGAGAGTGTGATTCTCACATCAAATCGATTATCACTTCCGAGCCGCACTTCAGCTCCTAGTTTATATTTGACATTTTCCTTTTTCATTTTTAAACAATCTTTAAACAATCACCAAAACTTCTCTAAACTATTTCCAGTTTAACATAAATGTAGTGAGGAAATTCCTCTCTGTAAAGTTCAGCAACACTGAAAACATGGTTCCTTCTTTGTCTTGTGCAAAGAAATTTACTGAGAATCTGGGTTGATATATAAAATGGAAGGTAAAAAAAACATAGAAATCAGCAACAGTCAGCACATTAGGAGGAAGATAAATTAGTGCCAGTGTCTGTGATGCTGTGTGATGCTGTAGTTGCTGAGAAGAGACACCTGGCAGCCCTTTGTCCTTTTAGAGGACATGGTAGGTCTCAAACTCAAAGCTGTTAGTTTAAGAGCCAAAATAAATCATTCTTGTTAGCACATGGACTGAAGTGATCTTCAAGGAGGCTGGGAATTAAAGACCCTGGTTTTATTATTATTCATTATTTTAATATCACAATATCACCAGTGATGGGAGCAACAAGGACTGGTGTAAAATTGTCACAAGGAGGAAAGAGTTTTTAGCTTTTCAAAATAAATGAGGGATGCAACTATGACCAGATGGAAAAGTAGACAAATGCACTAGTTGCCAGTTGCTGTTTCCACAGTGTTCTGGGTGACAGTGAGAACTGTTTAGAATAGGAACGCCGAGGTATCATTATGGATTTTATCAAATGCAAAGAGAATAGACTAGATCCAATAACATTTACACTTGATGACTGTGACATAATTTTAATTTTTTATCTTCTGTTCAGATCTTCAAGATCCCACAAAAAACCACTGCATTTTCAACATCAAAAAGATATGATGTGTGTTTTGTCTTTAGGCCCCAGGCTTAGAGACAACATTTGACTCCAGGCCAGTGGTTTTCACATTACTTTAGTCTCTCAGTTGTAATTAGCTAAATTTTTAAGAAGCTTTGTTTTACTAAACATTAAGTTCCCAGTTTTGGCAAAATAGGTCCGAGGGATACAGAATAAAAAGGGATTTAGAATTTAGAAGATACTTCAACCTTAGAGCAATGGAGTGTAGCTGAAAAGTAAAGTGGAAGAAATCAAATAGACAATATTTTGGAACAATGGGCAGTATTTGAGGCATATTTGTGTGTGTGTATATATATATATATATATATATATAGTATATATATGTGTGTTTGTATATATGTATATGTATATATATATATATATATATATATATATATGTGTGTACACCATTCACAGTGTTTGCCTTTGCCTTTTATGAACATGACATATGTGTATAAGGGCTCAACTATATTATATCACTTTTTATATATTCAAGGACTTTTTTTCAGTTTGACATACAATATCTTATATATACACACTCAGAAACACACACACATATACAGTACATATATATATACATATACAGTATGTGTCTGTGTATATATATATATATAAAATATGGCAAAATGTTAGGAAAGTAATCCTTGAACCATGAATCCAGTCCATGAATGTATAAATAGAAAGTCTGAATACATATACATACATGATGACATATATATTCATATATGATATATATGAATGTATATACAGAAATTGAAGCCTTCTTCATCACACTGCCTTAGTCAAGGCCATATGTCATGTTTATGTCTGTTACCCTAGTACCCTACTTACCCTGTATAAAACAGGCCGTGGCCTTGTACCTTGGTTCTGGCTAGCAGTATTTTTGGATTCATATTTTCCATTTTAACACAGGCTGCTTGTCATAAATTGACTCACAGTTTTTTACCTCACCTGCTGTACAAAACATCAAGCAGAGATTTATATGCCTCCCTCATATCGCAGATGGCAATTCCAGACTTGTCGACAGTGTATCTCATTATGCTGAACTCTTTATGACGTGAACATAAGGTATTGATCCTTTCCCTCTTAAATCAGTTTGACTGGAAAACAAAAGTGCCATTGTTATGAACAAGTGGATTTTTTTTTTATATACATATATATATTTAGTTGTGTTGGAAAATCAGCGTAATGGTGCAAACTGACTTCACCTGATTAAACTGTAAAACTAGAATGGAAAATACAGGATCTCGGGGTAGTTTATTTCACCTGTTCCTCCTCCCTGGTCTTTGGGCTGGGAGTGAAAACAAATCTCTATAAATGATTTTCTTGTGTGGCCTTGGGCAGATGTACTCATTTAATTGTGAGCATAAACACTGTGAATTTAAATTCCAAACAACCAAAGTCGATTTAAACACAGTGTTCCTTCATTGATTTTATGTTGTTTTTTTATTTTAACAGATTGTTTCAATGGACGTTTTCTTTCTGGGTCGTGTTAATCCATTTAATTAGTATATTTTAAGAGTGCTACTCTCGCCATTATATTTCTTAAAAGCCTGCCCCGTCGTGGACCTATTCTATTTTTGTAGAAGGTTGTAGTCAGTGTGTGAATGTGACATTACTGTCCTCACTCAGCATCAGAGTCAGACTCATTGATCTGCTCACAGGACACACAGCTGAATATCACCCTGGTTGTTGTTGTTTCGTCCTCTGCAGGTGCAGAAACATCACTTATCCTCTAAACCTCCCTCAAGTCAGCATCGTCTTCATCTTCGTGAATGAGGCTCTGTCCGTCATCCTGAGATCCATTCACTCTGCAATCAACAGAACGCCTTCCCATCTTCTTAAAGAGATAATCCTGGTGGATGACAACAGCAATAACAGTAAGATGTGTCGGCATGGTGAGACAGAGGACAGAAAGATGATTTTTTTTTTTTTTTCTAAATGGGAGCTCGGAAGACAACAAAAAAAAAAAAAAACAGGATTAAAATTCTTTGTTTTCCCCTCATGCAGTTTTCCCACTGAGATGTTAATTTCAGATATTTGTTATTTTACAATTACACCAGACATGGATGCAATTTATTTGCTACTGCTAAAAACATCTGTTTCTCAAAACGCTTGTATTGTTACTCAGCTACACAGTACAGTGTTGACAAAGGAACAGAATATTCTAAACATCAGAGTGGTTTATGGAGATAAACCCAAAGACGGGGTCAGAAATTTTCTCATAATAGTTTTTTTTTTTTGTGGCAGTCATTTAAGGAATGTGTCATTGTCATAGTTTTTTTGTCAGGTTAGAATTTTGCTGCTATATTTATAGGTATACTTATCATTGCATTGATTAAAAACATCCAACATCACATTTTCATTTTAATGAGAAAATGTAGTTGTACAATTTATTTATCTAGTAAAAAATACATATATTATAACAAATAGGGAGACACCATAAGGAAAGATTTTGGTTGAAACCAAAAACCAATCAAAGCAAAAAAAAAAAAAAGATACACCAAAAATATTATGGCAATTAATACTGCGATTAATTTGTTATTGGTGGTAAATAGTTCTTGCCCAAATTCTAGCAGACAAATAAAACAACTGATCGTCACAGGAAGTCGTAGCAGAATTTCTTTTTTATTATTATTTTGGAAAATCAATCTTCTGTGCACTTCCCACATTCATCTATATAATGTGGATCAAGGACAGTTAAGATGAGTTAGGGTTCTGAATAGATATCAGTAAAATTTGCTGTAAAATTTGCTTTTGCACTTTTGACCTCCATGTGCTATTTCAGCATTATATGTTCTGTAAATTACTAACTATGGATCTCCCTCCAGTGTATAGAAGAACATTTACACCACATAGATAGATAGATAGATAGATAGATAGGTAGGTAGGTAGGTAGGTAGGTAGGTAGGTAGATAGATAGAACTTCATTAATCCTTAGGGAAATTATGGAACAGTAACCATGATTTCACTGTTAGTCAAGTCTTTGCTGTTTATGTTTTTTTTGCATTATCATCACTTGCTATTTACTGAAAATACGTTTTTTGCATTTTTGGCCAGAAATTTTTATTGGTTGAATGTTTGGTGCACCCTTAACAAAATGTTATGGATCCAGACAGGACAGTTACTTCAAAGACATTTTTGTTCACGGTGCAACATCTTATTTAAATTCATTTCATAAACCATTCTTCTGCTTGTCTGTTGCTGGGCTGCAGGGGCAGCTGACACCTCCCAAAATCACAATGTATCATACTGTGAGCCTTCCTGTGGGTGGTGAGCCCACTGGAAGTTGTGAGGGTCGGGATGGTGCTATTATCAGAGGACCTTCGTGGTAACCTGGCAGCTGGTGGATTCAAACCTGGAGCCTAGTAGACCAGTCTGCCTCCTCAACTGCTAGGCCACCACCGCTGTCCATTTCTACATTTCTAATTGAATAATTATTTGATTGAAATCTTCACAATTTTCGCAAAATGTTGTGCTTCCGATCTCATTTCCCCTCAATGCAGTGTTTTTGTCAGTATTGTGTCTTATCATACCATAGGATTACTATAGGAATATATTGGAATCCTACCTTCCTAAGCTCTATCACACAGCATTCATGGATTTGTGTTGCATTGACAACTGCAGACACTGAAAAATTTAATAGCAGTGACAAACCTGCCACTGTTGAAGGATCACTTTCAACTTCCATCATTTCCACTGTTTTGAAGTGAGTGTCTTTGACTGATTGAACATGAATCTGTATTTCGGAGACAAAAGTTCCACCAAAGCGTACCAAAGACTTTTGAGCAGAGGAGGCAGAGAGAATAGCTGATTTGAAGCATTGCTACATGTCAGAGAGTTTCAAACACTTGGTGTAGTACAGTCATTTTCATCAATATTGTCATCACGACCATGTGACAGCAGATAGCTGCAAAAACCCAGGCAGTCTCAGGTTTCTCTGCATGGATTCAATATTAAAAACAGGAATCAAGTTTTTTTTTTTTTTTTTTTTCATCTGCGCTCTCCTTGTCTCATTGTGAGACTCCACTCATGTTTTTTAATTACTACCTCTGTTCACTGGATACCACTGATAGATGAGTAACATTAATAAGTAGCATAGATGGGATATTTTCCCCAGGGACGACTGCAATCCAACAAGGTGATGGAGTGTTTGTGCATATCCTGTCTGCGTTTGCAATACCAATGCTTTCACATCTGCATTCACCGGGTGTGTGTGTGTACACACATTCAGGTTGAAGTGATTCCTAGTGTAAAACACATCAGAATGCCTCTATGAGAGTCAATCTTTTTTCTTGCTTTAAAGAAAGGTTAAATTCTAACAAACAGATGGAGGGAGAAACCTTATAGTAGGGCAGACCACTGTAAGAACATTCAAATAATCAAATAAAACAGCAATAAACTGATTCATTCTGCATCTTAAATCCCCTTTTTTGTATTTCAGGTAGAGGCAAAAACAAAATAGGCTGCAAATTAAGTTAAATTCCAGCAGATTAATTTGCTGGTTCACTGGTTACATCATTGGTAATTAGATCAGTCTGAGGTTAGAGCTAACATCAAACTTTGGATTGATAATGTTGGTTTGGTGCTGCAATATTTTCAATTGTTGCAGCAATATGCCCCTTACATTGTGCGAGTGAATCACAAGGTTTTTCAGTTCACAGCTCATGACTGGTGTTCTCACACTGTACGATCATACAGGACGGCACGTCTGCCTAATGTTTTGTAATGTCCATCCATTTCCATCTGCTTTTCCGTTAATGGGTCGTGAGGGCAGCAGTCTCCACAACTGCCACCCAAATCACATCGCATTATACTGTACCTACCTGCAAGTAGTGAGCCCACCTGAGGCCTGGAAATGAACCCTGGAATTTCATTCCATTGCCTGTGGGCCAAATTGAAGGTCTGTATTTAAATGTGATATAATATATAATACACAAAGACAAGAAGGAAAGTTTTATTTTTAGATTAGACAAAAAAAACTATTGAACATTGTTAAAAATAAACAAGAATACCGTTGTGATCCACTGAGGTGGAAGAGGAAGAAGCCAGTAGTGGGAGATGTGTGGATGCTCACGGTTTCTCTCTGAGACATGACGAGAAAAACGCGCAGCAGACAACAACTAATTTCCCTGACAATTGATGTCATTCTGTGTCACTGAAAAGAAAAAGGTGTCGAGGACGACGTGTATGGACCAGGAAGTGTGTTGACAGACGTGGTCCGTTTGGTCTGCCAGTTCAGTCAGGCTGTTCCTTGTTGTTTACCTGTTTACTCATCCATATGGTAGAGGGAGGATCGTGGGTAAATTGGCAGATTGTGTAACATGTTTGATTTTCACACGAATGATCGTGAGGCAATAATCGCTTTCCGTGAAGCCATGTACACTGCACGAGCCAATATATATATATATATGTGTGTATATATATATATGTATACAGAATATATAATATATGTACTTATATTTATATGCAGTATTTAAGTATATTTATTCTGTGTATATATATATTTACATATATTTATATTTATATGCAGTATATATGTATATATATATATATATATATATATATATGAAGTCACCCATTAAAGGTAAAGCTGGCAATTTAGAGTAAAAGACTTGATGGAAGTTCATGTGAAAGGCAGGAAGAAGACAATAAAAAGGTAATGACACTGAGCAGAGGTCATTATAGTCACTACAGCTTTTTAATGGACCTCCTTGGAGGAAGTGCCATCATTTAGAGACTCGGATGGACATGTTTAGCAACTCCGTCTCATTTTTACCTGAAGCATTTTCTGGACTGTGTAATCATTGTCCAGGCTAATTACCGATCAGGAAGTTTATTAAATGTTTAAACGAACAAACCCAAAGCTTTGCTGCTTCCAGCTCAGGACGATTGTCTCATAACCTCTCATTAACATTCAGGTTTTATCCTATAATTGAGAACTGGGAGCCGTCGCCCTCAGCTCCTCCAGACGTCCCTATCCTGCGGTGACATTTTGCCGATGCCCTTTCACCCAGTTTGGTTAAGTACTCCGTCAGTCTGTGTCAGATCGCCTGTGCTGTTATTAACGCCATCACTGTGCTAAACGCATTGAGCCCGCCGACCCGCGATGGCGTTCAGATTGTTGAACTGGTCAGCGCCTCCGGGCCAGCCTCCCAGGATTTCACAGTGTTACATTAGTCATTCGTGGCTGTCACAGCTCACCTCTGAACAGCATTAGCATGCAGGGAAATGTGTCGCCGTCAAGGGAGAGAAGGGCAAATTGACCTAGCTGATTCCACATTAATTGGATAATGTCCCAGGCTGTGGCCCGAGAAAGACATGTCGGTGTAAGAGCAGGCTTTGGAGAAGGGGGGGTGACTTATTAGATCTCCAGTCAGGGGACCTGTGATCCTGTGTGTTAAATGAAACATGAATGATTCAGGATTCAATTTGCATTGTTGTCATTATACAACTGAAGTTTGCACGCCCAAATTCCAAAGGGTGGAGATGCCATTAGAGTCTGCTCATTGTGATCACTTCCTTCTGCCACAGGGATGGCTTTACTTCTATAAGCACTTATTTTCTGCTTTATTATATAACCTCATAACATCTAAATCACCTAAAACTACTAGTGTCCTGTGTTACAAGTGAAGAAAATGAAAAAGGTTATAAAATTGCTTCATGTTACAAGGGGTGTGTGCACGGCAGAGGTGAACGCTTGGCTGCAGCTCAGAGAGCATGCCAGTTTCACTCACTTGCTCACTCTGCCTTCTCTGCACCTCTGCCCCAATGCAGATGCAAACACAAATGCATGTTTCCAAACCTGCCAGTCTATAAAGCCATGCTTCATCAGGAATTTGCTGTAAAATAAAGAAAAAGAAACTTTTAGATGTGATATATACATCTAAAAGCATCTAAAAACATATTAGATGTGTAATTGACTTTTTTTAATATTTTATTATATTTTGGAGGGTCTAGAATGTATTAAAATGATCTCCATTCATTCCAACAGGAACATTTGTTCCAAGATGCAAGTGATTGAAGTTAAGAGCATAGTCTTGGAGTGAATTAAACTTGAGACACTTTATTTTGGAATGGACAAACACCGTCCCAAGGAATTGCCTCATTTAGGACCTGGAGAAAATTTACTACTTTGTTCCCACTCTTACAGCAAACACAATGCTATTTTTGTTCTACTCTGCTTTAGGCTATTTGACAAGAACAAGAAGTTGTTTTGTTGGCAGTTAAAAATTAAAAAGATTACATTTATTTTTTGTCATTGTGATTCTCACCACAGTGCACAACGCAATCTGGCCTCTGGATTTAACCCAGGGGTGTCAAACCCGGATCCACAAAGGACCGGTGTGGTTGCAGGTTTTTGTTCCAACCAACCAGCAGCACAATTGACTTGAATTTTCAATCAACTGATCTGAGTCTCCAGACAGCTGATTGGTCAACTAGTTTGCTCTGGATAGGTTGGAACGAAAACCTGCAGCCGCAGCGGCCCTTGAGGAATTAGTTTGACACCCGTGATTTAACCCATCACCAAAGTGAAGAGTGGGCAGCTTTTGTGGGGACCATGCTCGGGGAACCTCAGCGCTAACTTGGCGGTAGGGGGATTCAAACAGGGGGGTCCACTTCCTTACCCACTGGCCACCAACTGCCTGGTAATAAAGTTATTTTATTACCTGACCTAGGTGTTTTATGTCAAACGTCACTGTTAATATTGTATATTGTGTCAAGTAAAAATGCCAACAAATAGTAATGGAATGAAGAGAAAAAAAAGAAAAAAAAAAGGTCCCTGTTCCTGAAAGGTTTGTTTTTTAGCCTTCTACAGAAGTTCCCTGATAAAACATAACAAGCAGATTCTGCAATTTTGGCAGAAGAGGACAGCATGAATACGTGCAACAGCAACAAATTAACTCTGTTTACTGTAAAAACAGCAGTATGTGGAGTACATGAGGAGCATAACTATGTAAAAACCTGGGCTGCAGGCCTTGCACTTTCACAACCGACCGACGCAGGCACCGGGACATGAGGCAGTGAGATATAATGTGAAGGAATAGTGAGGAACAGTAGTGAGAGATTGGCAAGTGGTGTAATGCAAACGCAGCAACAGCGAGACTAGCATCCATACCAATTTGCCATCTGCTGCGCTAACCCTAACGTCTGCATAATGATAGTGTGTTGAATAGGAGTATGCATGAGGAATGCAGGATATTCTGGGCTTAACTGGAGTCAGTAATATCTCCACTAATTAAGTGGATCCCATTCTCTGCACTGTTAAAAAAAAATAAAAACACGCCACTTCGTATTGAAATGACATCTCCTGCTGAAATGTGCAATTTGCACGGTGTGAAATTGTGCCCACAGAGAAAAACACTGTCCAGATTATCTACATACAATTACTGTCTCCGCTGCAAACACTGTCCATTTACACCACATTGTCTCGTTTTGACGGCCGCTCAAACTGCACCAGTCGCACATTAATATACTGTACATTGCTGGGGATTTTCTATCACACATCCGTCAAAGCCTTTCATGCCGGGCCCACACATCTGCCAGGAGCAATTTGGAGGTTAAAGCATGTGTAGTGGATGACCGCAGCCGGACATTTGAACCCACTCCACCCACTAAACCACCGTTGCTCCACACAGTACTGAATACTAAAAGCTATAAGAACCTTTTTTTTTTTTCTTGTGGTGCATTCAAGGATTAGTGGATCTTCTGCTTTAAGGCATAGGCGCGTCAGTAACCTGTTTGCATGCTTTTGCCATGTGCCTCAGGCCCGAGGCCGACGCTTCACCAGCAGGGTATCTGTCCTGGAAGACGGATGACTGCTGCTGTTCGACTAATGAGCTGTGCTTAATTTTGATTTGTTATGGTGATATAACACTTCATACTTCTTCTTTGTGATGCAGCAACACATCAAATTGTTTGAATAATTAATGGATTCAGGGTTGTTATAAATACAACAATCTGGTGGGAAATCATTAGCAGCAGCAGATTTTCAACTACTAAAACTTAACTTTTGACAAATGAAGAGTCTTCAGTATATTTTCACTTCTTACATCGATAAAATCTTGATAAAGGACTGTTTAGAAAAAAAATGATTCAGTATTTTTCAGGGGTTTTTTTTTTAAATCAAATCACATTTACACCTACAGTATGTTCATTGTCAAATGTAAGAACAAAAGGTCTACATATGTAAACACACATATATATCTCTGGAAATTCCGGGTCCACCTACCTTTACCTTGTACTTAGACTTGTTTGTTGCTGGGTCATACAAGAAAAAAATGTCACATGGTATTCGCAGAATGTCTTACCATCTAAACGCAAGATGTGTCATATTATATAGAATTAGTTTGTTAGCACTTAGCCAAAAAATACTGTAGTCTAACTAGACAGGCTGTTAAAAATACATTTCTACCCATTTACAATATTTAATGTTGACTATTAACAAGGACAAATATGTTGATATTGTGTCTGAAACTAACATTTCCCATATTGACAGAGTATAACATTTACCTCCTTTGAGATGTGACAGTAGTTGGTAGTCAGTCCTTCCCATATAGTCTGATGGTCCACCCACTCACTCCATTCAGTGAACGTCACAGGAGGTCAACCTCATCAGGTCATTGTAGACTACCATAGACTAGACTAGGAGACCAAGGACTGATTGTAGGATTTTAAAAGAACCGGTATAAACCAGTTACGATCTTTTTTAAGCAAAAAAATATTATAATGTTTGTGGTTGAGTTTCTGTTCTAAGCAAAATGCCAAAAGTTTTTAGTTTTCCTTCCCTGAACTGCTTCAGAGCCCTAGTCCTCACCTCGGCCTGCTAAGATGTACCATTGATATTTGATGACAACTACCTTGAAGAATCTATAGAGTTTTCTGATAAAGCACAGATGTTCAAAAATAATTGCACGGACAATATTTGAAATGGAATTGACCATCTGGATAAAAAAACAAAGTTTTCCTTGAAACACTGCTGCGATTTTCTGCCACTCAGCTCCTATGGATGGTCTCGCTGTCAGTTATGCATCTACTCAATCGTGCAGTTACTTAGACTTAGACTCCTGTCTGTTTTGTTTGGGAGGTTTTGCTGTTGTTTTTACGTATGGATTTTATTTATTTATTTTTTACAAAATGTACATTCAGTGTTTGAGAGTTCATTTAAATGATAATAATGAACAATTTGACATTCTTGTCAACATTGAATAAAATGTCTGTGAATCTCTTTAACACAGACAGTTTTTCAGTTGCATCTCTGCACTTCTACACAGATCTATAAATACCAGCTGTCATTTTAGCTTCTATTTATTTCAGCTCTTTACTGAGAAAATGTGTTTCAGACCACAACTAATTAGCACGTGTTCTTGCAGATATTACAGCAGGTGTTAACACAGAGTTATCACATGACATGTCAGGGGAAGTAGGGAAGTAGGGTGCAAATGAACAATAAAAAAGTAGCATCCTTGAAACTGAAAATAACGGAGGTACATTTTTGTAAGTGCGAAATCATTTTGTAAGTCTGATTACATTCAAAAGAAAGTTGTTTTTTTTTCCTCCTATTTTTATTAATGTTTGAGTTCCAGGATTACAGCGATCTCTTGTAGAGAGAAATGTGATTATTTTGGCAGACAGCAGGGAGCAGTGGCCCCTCCGTGCTGCAGGGTTTGTCATCACACAGTATATAACTCTGGTAATAATGTAGGTGAACTGTAGAGCTGAGTATTGAAGTGGACAGTCTTCCTCTGTGTCCCTCTCTCCATATTTTATAAGAAATTTCAGGCTGAAGCTTCAATATCATCATATTTCATGAGTGCTGAAGCCTGTGGAGGTCTGCACCGCTGTGGGAAGCTTCTCCCTCATTGGTCACGTTCTGAGCAATAAAGCACAAGCTTTTCTGACTCAATAATAAAATTTTCAAAAATAAAAAAAAGGAGAATTTCTGTGGAGGAAGGTGTGCATGACCAGTCCTGTGGGTGGATTCATGTCAGGCAGTTTTGAAGCAAGATCTTAAAGTTCTGAAATGTTAAAATGAAAGAAAAAAAAATCTACAAATCTACAAGGCAGTAAAACGTAAACACGGGGAGTGTTAAAAAAGCTCTGTAATGACTTAGGGTTGAATTTCTTGGTCACCACACCACAGGGCTGTAAAACTATGTGTTATACTGAATAATGAAAATGGGAGTATGAGTATTTGGAGAGCTATTTTGCATGTAAGGTTTTTTTTTTTTTTTCCTCACTTAAAACCCTTTAAATCACATTTTTACACTGAGTATAAACGTTGTCTGTTCTCTGCAGATGAGCTGAAGGAGAAACTCCAAGAATTTGTTTCTGAAACCAACAGCCAGCGTCCAGGATTCATCAAGATGGTGCGGCATTCCAAGCAGGAAGGACTTATTCGGTCCAGAGTGAGCGGATGGAGGGCTGCTACTGCCCCCGTGGTTGCCCTCTTTGATGCCCATGTTGAATTTAATGTAGGCTGGTGAGTCACTGTGATTGCGTGCTTCACATAACATGAGCAGGGCTCCATTTCAAATCAGAACATCTTGAGTCATAATGGTGTGTGGGCCTTCTGTGTTTAAAGACACGTTGGTCCAGTGGTTCTTTTTCTAGAAAATCATTTTGTGAACTCGTCATTGTATTCAGGAGGCAAAAAGAAATGCATCAGATCTCAAAATATCAGCTTTTACCCAAGTCCTATTCATCCATTATCACCTGCTTATCCATTAACGGGTGATGCAGGCAGCAGTTTCTGTGACTGCCACCCAAAAATCACATTGCATCCCATTATTACTGTACCTGTGGAAACACAAAACCCAGGTTTTCAGAGTATAATCAGAAATCAAAACATCCCAGATGTGAGCGACCTGAGGACCACACTTGTAACACAGAGCTGTCAAAGGAAGTGATCTTCATAAGAACCTTGTTTTTCTGACCCAGGGCTGAACCCATCCTGCAGAGGATTAAGGAAGACAGGACCCGCATTATCTCCCCGTCGTTTGACAACATCAAGTACGACACCTTCATGATTGAAGAGTATCCGCTCTCAGCGCAGGGCTTCGACTGGGAGCTGTGGTGTCGCTACCTCAACCCCCCAAAATCCTGGTGGAACCAGGGTAACAGGAGCGCACCAATCCAGTAAGTCAGTTCAACTGAAAAATCTCAAGAAGAATCCAAAAATGTTATGATGTTCCTGAATATACTGACTTTATTGGATACATGAGGAGTGAATGAAAGGGAGAACAGTGGAATGGTGAGGTTACAAGGAGCAGAGGTGGAGAAGGTGGAGGAGTTTAGATACTGAGGATTGATTGTTCAGAGCAGTGGAGACTGTGGAAGAGAGAAGAATAGAGTGGAGTCAGGATGGGACAACTGGAGAAAAGAGTCAGGAGTGATCTGTGATAGATGAGAGTCAGCTAAGGTGAAGGGAAAGGTTTACAGGACAGTTGTGAGACCAGCCATGGTGGATGGATTAGAGACACTAGGAATAGGTAGAAGACAGGAGGACAGGAGACAGGAGAGATGCTGAAGTTCTCTTTAGGAGAGACAAGCATGGACAGGATCAGAAATTAGGTGATTAGAGGGACAACACAGACAGGAAGGTTTGGAGAAAAAGCTAGAGAAGTCGGGTTGAGATGGTTTGGACATGTTCAGAGGAGGGACAGTGGATACATTGGTAGAAGAATGATCCAAGAGATGGAGCTACCAGGTTGGAGACAAAGATGAGATTGATGGATGCAGTGAGGGAGGACATGGAGGTTGTTGGAGTCAGAGTAGAAGATACAGAGGACAGGGGGAGAGATGGAAATTGTTGACTTGCATAAAGAACATTTTACAAAAAAAAAAACACCTGTGGCTGGTTCTCAGGTCTTTGTTCATGCCGACAGGAATGACAGTCTCAGCCTGATGTAATTCTGCAGGTGAAAATTACCATCAATTCCAGAAGTAAGAAATGAGTTAAAGCTCTTTATTTTAAGAGGTTTGCCATTGTGTTTGGTTGGTTGGATAAAATGACCTCTCACAGAGGCTGGAGCAGCAGTGGTTCGGATTTATCCACTGGCCTCTTGACCTCACAGAGGAGACGGAGAAATCAGAGCCAAAAAAAGCTGTAAGCAGATGATAATGAGTTGGACCAGGAAACCACAGGCGGATCAGCACATCTGATAACCAGCGAACCATAATCACAGATATAGACAGACTTGGGGACAGGCTGAATATAGATTTTCTAATTTTTTTTTCGTCTGGAAAATACAGACTGAGTTAGAACTTTGATATGTAAAACAACATTACTCTCCCAGGAGCCCCGCCCTGATTGGCTGCTTCGTGGTGGATAGACTATACTTTGAGGAGATTGGACTGCTGGACGAGGGGATGGAGGTATATGGAGGGGAGAATGTGGAGCTTGGAATCAGGGTGAGTACTTATGTATAAGATAAATGTATCTGTTATGTTTATGGATCTGCGTAAAATGCAATGTTATGTGTCCTGTGTCTCACACTGATAGAAACACAATCCCCTGGTTGTTATATTCCTAACATTTGTATAACTATTTTACACAGTTTTACTTATACAATGCTGTGACAAAAGTGTTCCCTGCTTCCTAATTTCTTGTGTTTTTGCATATTTTTCACAAATTGTTCAGATCATCAAAGCTGTCTGTCTGTCTGTCCCTCCCTCCGTCAATCTATGATCTTTATCCACTGTTGGTGCCACTGAAGCACAGCCCTGTCGTTATAGGACTCTGTCAGTTACTGTCAGCTGTGATGTGTGGAGACAGTTGGACACTGTTGAGAACAGATTTACCGACGCTGCACTAGATATGTAGATCAATGTCAGGTCGCTCAGCAACCTGGAATTTACTTAGTTCGCAATCTGCAGGTAGAAGGACAGGAGGAGAAACCAATCCCCTCAGGAAGAGCAGATGAGAGTTCAAAGCTGCTGTAGTATGAGATTTAATTTAGCCATCGATGGAAGATAGAGGTGGGTGACCACTTTACTGCACCTTCTCGCCTCCGCTGGTTCTTGATTGCAGAGCAAGGAAGAAATGGCGACAACTCTGATTGTGATGAAACCCATCCCCACTAATGACTGATGTGATCATCAGAGGAAATATGAAATATTAGTCCCTTAAGTCATTTTCTGCAGAATTCACTGGCTGTTTGATTACAGGGGCCGGCTCAACATTTCTCATACGGCTTCATAGCTGTGCACTTTGATGATTCTGTCACGGAAGGTGTCTGGGGCTATTTGTATGGGGCTGGAAGTTGGCTTTAAGGGAGGCAGCCATTCTTCTTTGTTGCATCAACTGCCCCTATGGCACTTGCAGTGCGAAGGTTTCCATTTCAAGCAGCTTTGGTTTAAAAACATTGTGGTTTGGTGAAGAAACTGAGAGCTTTACCATCTCACATACCATGTTATGGATTTTTCTCACGGTCCATCAATTCTTCAATACTTATTTAAATTTTAATCTTTGTGAATAAGAAAAAAACATGAGACCAATTAGCTGTGACATGGTTTTGCAGTTAGAGCAGGAGTTCAAACCTGGTGGCCAGATGCACCATGGACGACCAAAGGTGGCTGCAAGGTGTGCTCTTGAAAAATATCTTTTTAAATCTGTTACACTTGCAATGATATAGGTCTAATAGGTCTAGGTCTAATCGATGTCACTACAGGCCTAGACTGCTGGGTCAACCCCCATGGTGTGGATCATTACTAATATTCTTAATATTCTGTGACTCTCAGATTCACATTAAGAAACCCCTACACACAATCATGAGCACATATAATGTTTAACATAAAATCTCAGTGTACTGGTCTGGACTAGTTGACTATTAGGTGATAACTGGTATTTTGTTGATTAATGAGTCGGACAAGTGAAATAATGGGACTGTTATTTCTGGGCCTTTTGATATTACAATGATTACAGTTATGATGGTAAGAAGAGTCGTCTGTATGGTGCACCTTAGAACCTTCTATTATTACATTGTTTGGTAAGTCTGTAGGTCTCAGTTTCAAAAAGGTTGGAGATCCTTGAGTTCTTTATTGGTTCCACAGTGTGGAGGCAAACACACCTGCCTTCAGAGCAGGGTTCGATTTCCAGAGGAACCTCAAGATTGACGCTTGTCAGAGGCAGCCTGTTAACAGGAGATAAAACGACTGCTGCTGTTTTCACAATCATTTCCCCAAAATTAGAATCATTAAATTATAACTTTTTCTTCTTTTTTTTTTTACTCTAGCTCAATAAAGTAACTCATTAGTGTTTTGACTTGTTGTAGTTTCCATTCCTCGTACTCTGTGTCTATGATTTACATGCAGGACAACAACATATAATCTCAGTGCACTGGTCTGAACTAACTGACCCTGTGATGGTATCTAGTATTTTGTGAAATAATGAGTTGTTAAAGTAAAATAAAAGTGCTTCGCTGCCTTTTTGGCATCTCAATCCTCCTGACATGTGTGCATCTCACCTGTTTCCTTTGTAGCCGACAGGTTTCAGGGGATTTTTTATTTTTTTTTGTTCTGTCCTTTCTCGTTTGTACTAAACCTCCATCTGCTCTGCCCTCAAGATAAACAGTGCATTAGTGCAGACATTATGCACCGTCTTTACTTTAACACGGCACCTATTTGTATGCTCACCACTCGTGGTGGGGTAAGACCGTGCAACATCTGTCTCATCATCATCATCGGTGTCTGCCGCTTGTTCTCAACTGTAAACACATCACATAATTTGTCAGCTTCATTTCTTATTCTTTTACGCTAAATTGGACCTCAGGCTATAAAAACCGTCATCACTTCCTCGTCTAGGAACTCTGACTTCAGAGTCAATCACCTTTACTCGAGGAATTTATGTCTGTTATGAGAGTGTGGTCCAGCCTTTCAGATATTATACCTGCTGAGTCTCTCCTTGAAGTGATGGACTGCATTGGTCCCCATTGGCCTTCTATTATTAACAGCACTCTGTCCAGCAGTTCACCCTCTGACTATTTTGAAATTGGCAGTGTGCAACCTGTCCTCAAGAAGTTTTCAAGTGCTTGTCATTGCTGGGTTCCTGAGAAAAAAGTGTCAGAGGGCTCGCTGCTCTGAAAACAAAATGACAAAGGTAAACATTTGGAGCAAGGCTATATTTTCAATATAGAATAGAAAAGAAAAGTAATATTTCTGACGCTGAGTTTGGCTGAGGAAACATTCTAATGTGCTTAAGGCTTGCTCTGATGTGAAGTTATGCTTCCAAATAAAAGGAAGCAAATGGTGCGATTGTTATGTTGATAACTCTCATTTCTATCCTATAGTTTATCCCATATAGTTTATCCCAACCTCTACATCTGCATTTGTATATAAGATAAAATAAAGAAAACTTTGCATAAACCAGGCATGGGCACAATCGGTCCTAAATTTAGAAACAGGGGCAGAGTCCAGAGCAGAAAGATGGATGGTTTGTTTCACTTAAGATGAATCCCATAAGAAGCCATGTATAAAATAAAAATTCAATTTCTAGTAGCCTTTATGGCATCATCTACTGGGGAAATGCATCATTACAGGGGAAAGGCAGTACTATAATGATAATACTACACTATAATGATAATTTGGTTGGCGGACCGTATTAAAAAGTTCACCGGACCACATCCGGCCCCCGGGCCTTAGTTTGCCCATGCCTGACATGAACCAATGAGCTGTTTTTCCACAAACCCAATTTGCCTATATGAAAGAAACACACTTGTTTGCAGCAGAACTAAGAGCAGACAACATCACACAATCACAGTCAGATTGAACAATGATCCCACAAAGATGGAGTGAGGGAGAGAGGTATATACACTGAGTGCACCAGGGGGCACCACAGTGAGTGAGACTAAGGACAGAGACACAGAGATACTAAAGAGATCTTGATTTAATTTTGCAGCAATTTTTTTTCTGTCCTCATCTGCTCATCCGTCCTTACCAACCACTCAGCCGTGTTCTCATGTCCTACTGTCTTAGTCTTCTCTTCTGATATGGAAGTGTCCATAGAGCATGGATCTAAATTCCTCAGTATTCCCATTCTCTTTGGCAAAAACCTGTTGCCGTATTGCTCTGTTCCTCTGTTTTGAAGTTATTGACCTTAGTGTTGTTTCCCCGTCTCGTTCTGTTGGGCTGAGGGATTGGACCCTCGCCGCTTCGTTAATGTTGTTCAGAGTCCAGTAATGGGTTTAAAGCACAGAGTGACACAGAGAGTGGAGAGCTACAGGACAGGAAGATCCTGCCTTGAACTTTGATTTACAGACCCAGAGAGCCTAAGGAGGGCCGTTGAGAGGATAATTTCATCTGTCTGTCTGCACACGCGTCATGCCTCTAGACCACCTGCCAGCATAAGACTGGCTGTTGACTGATCCACAGAGACATTTGAACTAGGCCAACAGCTCCGGCTTTGGCCGAAGCTTGAAAGGGCCGTCCTGGGTGTTGTGACAGCCAAATGAAGTGCAGCTCTCTGCTCACATGTGGTCATAAAGTGTAGGAAGAACCGTTCAGCCGTGATATAACAGAGCTGGTCGTTTGAACAGGTTGTGCAATACAAAGGTTTATTTACTTTTAAACACAGCTCAACAAAAAATGTTGTTTTTGTTAAAGTGAATATTTTATTATTATTATTCATTCCTTCATTGTCATCCGTTTCTCGTTACTGGGTTGCAGGGGAAGCAGTCTCCACCTCTGCCACCCAAGTCACACTTCCCCATACTGTAAGCCTTCCCCTGGAACTTATGTTGTTTTGGGACGGTGTTATGATCAGAGCCTGGCAGCTAATGGATAAGAACCAGAAGTCTTGTGGACAAAAGTCTGCTTCCCTTAACAGCCAGGCCACCACTGCCACCTATTATTATTATTATTATTATTATTATTATTATTATTATTATTATTATTATTATTATTATTATTATTATTATCATTATTATTATTATTATTATCATTATTATTATTATGTTGTTGTTGTTGTGGTCTATGTGTTTAACTGGGGATGTCCAATATTAACCTTTAGCCAAATTATCCAAAGTCTAATTTTGACAATATTGTCACTAAATCTCTAATTTCGATATCAAATATTACCAATATATATGGCTGTTTACTCCCAAAACTAAATTAGTTAAACCTCTGAGGAACCTATGTGTAATTACATCAAACCTGGCAAAACCCAGACATTGTGTTATCAGATTTTCATTATCAAAAGGAAAAAGAAAACAACCTTATTGTTATTCCACAACCATGCTAATATTGGGCCAATAATATCCTCCACTAATATTGTTTAGAAGGATACGATAAATAATAGCAGTGGTATTGCTTAAAGTAATAAAACTGTTTTAACTAAAAACAATATTCAGATTTTATCTTTAATTACTTAGACCAATTAAACTAATGTTATCATTGGAAAATAAATAAAAGTTATAACATTTTTATAATCAGGAATTATGGTTTGGAATAATGATTACGAGCTGTAACTGTTGATGAAAATGGCTCTGACTGGGTTTTATTTCACTCCTTGCTGCTTTAAATCTATTGAACCCCAGTGTGAATTCACAGACACAACAATCAATGAGAACTCGGTCTAAAATAACTAATGTGAAAAGTGTAACGTGGCTCTTCCCTGTAACCTGTAAGAGGAGCAATGAAAGCCATGGAGTTCACACGCAATCAGATTTAATAACAGGGATACAACAGAGTCAACGTTACAGGAGCAGTAATGATTCCATAGGAGGGTCTGAAGATACATCTCTGATAATATATATTTAGCCGAAGTTTAACTAAATTATTTGCACCTTTGTCAACTTTCTCGCTGCACCTAGGATCAATCCTTAACAAGTATAAGTCAAAGATTAGTTCAGATTAAAATGGTTTGGACATGTGCAGAGAAGGGACAGTGGATACATTAGTAGAAGAATGATCCTCAGGGATGGAGCTACCAGATAGGAGACAAAGAGGAGATTGATGGATGATGCTGTGAGGGAGGTCATGGAGGGAGTGGGAAGATATAGTTGAGGATACAAAGGACAGGGGGAGATGTAAAAGGATGATTTGCTGTAGAACCCCTGAAAAAGGGACAACCTGAAAGGAAGAGATGAAGAAGACATTGAAGAACTTCTGTATGAACTGCAAGGCTTCAGGTTCAAATCCACCAGCAGCCAGGTGCTCTGACCATAGCACTGTCCCAACCCACATAACTTTGTGTGGGCTCACCACCCACAGGAAGGCTCACAGTATGGAACAATGTGATTTGGGTGGTGCCTGCTGCCACTGCGACCCGGCAATGGACAAGCAGAAGAAGATGAATGAACTAATCCCATTCTCACAACATGCAGAGACTGGTTGAACTTCAAAGACGTTACTCTACAATGGACTTCCTGTAAACATCAGATTTAACCAAATAAATCATGTTTTGTTAAGAGCTTTGTAACAAAGATAATAAGTCACTGGCTCACACTCTTCCCTACTGCTGGTACCAACCTAAAGGTAAAAGAAAGTAAGAGTTTGACTTAATAAGTCATGTCCCTTGTTACCAGGATTTATACTCTCAGTGGATCCAATTGTGCAGTAACACAGCAAAACAGTGCAGGATGTTGTTCAGACAGCCAGCTTTTATTTGCTAATAAGTGCCTCTCTCGTGGCAGCCAGAGCTGGGATTTCCCCGGCACAGACGTGCCAAAAGAAACTCGCCATCAGCTTCTTAGTTCAATTCTTTATGGTGTTTCCAGTGCAGCAGCAGTGTGTCAGCCCTCATCATTACAGCAGTCACAGAGGCGTGTCAATGTGGGAAAAAGGAAAAAAATGAGCTTGATTCATATAAGTGGACACGCTGTCGTACATCCAGGCGGTCTACTTGTCTAATTGTTTTTATGCTTTTTTTTTTTTCCTGAAAAATGAAGCGTAACAACAAAGCAGAAAATGTGACGGCGAACTCCCTTTGTTGAAGGATTTGTTTTCGTTAAATGAAGAACAAGTTTGGAGAAGACACATATTAAAGTTCCACCACTCAGGGTGTGATTGAACACAACTACATTAAGCCTTGAGAAAATCCTGCCTTTTCATCGACTTTGCATGCGGTGGTAAATGGTGCTAAATGAATAATTGAAGGCGATGATCTTCACTTGACTGTCTACATGCACCCTTGCTTCCTACAAATTGCATTCATATGCATTTATTCTTCATTAGCAATTTATGGTCAAGGGCATGCAGAAAGTGAAGAAAGGGTCGACAAAATCACTGTGAGGATCCGCGTGTGAATAATTCATCCTTCAACACTGTGACTGTGACTGTTTCACCCAGTTCAAAATACACACTGTTTTGAGCCAAGTGGATGGAAGGAACTCACACCAAAAGGAATACATTTGTTCATCTAATATATTGGCCAACAGGGAATAAGTAGGATGTGTTAATTGAGATCATCCAACAGCTTTAGTTTATCTCCAAATCATCTTCTTCTCCTTTCAGCTAACTCTTTATTCAAGGGATTCCACAGCGAATCAACATTTTCCATCTCCCCCTGTCCTCTGTATCTTCTACTCTGACTCCAACTACCACTATGTCCTCCCTCGTTGCATCCGTTAATCTCATGTTGTCTCCTCCCTCGTAGCTCCATCTCTAGCATCATTTTTCTACAAAAATAACCACTGCCCCTCCTCTGTCCAAACCATCTCAATCTGTCTCCTCTAGCTTTTCCTCCAAACCTTCCTGTCTGTGTTGTCCCTCTAATTACCTCATTTCTGACCCTGTCCATCCTTGTCTCTCCTAAAGAGAATATCAGCATCTTTAACTCCTCCACCTCCAGCTCTGCCTCCTGTCTTCTTCCTATTCCTAGTGTCTCTGATCCATACATACAACCTTTCCCTTCACCTTAGCTGACTCTCTTCTTTCATAGATCACTCTTGACACTTGTCTCCAGCTGTTCCATCCTGTCTGTCTCCACTGCTGTCGACAGTTGATTCTAAGTGTCTATGAGCTACTTAGTGTCTATGATCTCTCCAAACCAGAAAATATTAAGACTTGCTCCAAAATATCATTATTTAAAACATATATGTGAAAAAGACATTTACTCTAAGTAGAAGGAATCCACTTTGATATAAGTGTGTGACAGTGGGATCTATTTCTGACTCCTTCCTTTATTTTCTGAGGTTTGTTTATGGCAGCAGTGCTGCTCAGAAAAATTCACCAGAAACACCAGGAGAAGCAGTGAGTGTCCAGGGAGTTTGCAATTGGCTCACAGTAGCAGACTGACTATTGGGAGTTAGAAATCTCCAAATAAACCTTATGTGCCACGGAAAGCAGCTTTTTTTGCTTTTTTTTGGAGTTCAAGAAAGCCATTCAGTAAATAATGAAGTAGAGTGAAAGTTTGGTCACAGTGTGTTGGCTGTAACTACCATAAAGAATATTATAAAATTAACTAATATATATCCTAATCAAGAATGTGTTCGTGTTTTTTTCACAGAATTTCTTTATTCTTATTTTTTATTGTTTTTTTTTTATTTTTTATGGGGTATTTTATCAGGCAGCAGACATTGACAAGAGATTTTTCTTACTTCAACTCCAACTCCTGGAAGCCCTGATCGATCGGTGTGAACACAGTAGATAAAAACCCTTCATGATACTGCAGGTTGACTGAGGATTGTCTGTAAACGCTCCCATATGCTGTTATGAGTATTGGAAAATTTACTCACCTCTCAGACAGTGAACACACACACACACGGCGTCCACCGTGTGCTCTGGCCACAGGGGAACAGGAGGACTTCATTTTAAAATATGTCTCGGCTTTGATGCCGACTTTTCGCATCACAAAATGCACAGGAAGTAATGAAATGGAATGAACGCAGGGGGGGAAACGCTAAGATGTTGATGCTGGTGTTTCCAGGTGGGCAAGCTGTTAAGAAGATGAATGCCGGATAGATTTAGATGAAAGGAAGGACCTGGGATAAAGATAGAAAAATTCCCAAATGGGAATAGAAGCTCAGAGGAGAAAGGAGATGGAAAACAATGGTGAGGTTGTTTGATTTTGTCAGAACTCAAAGGAATATTCTTTTGCTTCTGCTGTTTTCTTCTGGTCAGACCTTTTTTTGTTGACAAGGTGTAATCATTTTTAATTATTTAATTTTGCAAATTTATAATTATTTGCAAGGTGTTTACACAGTTTTAAATGTTAGTCATAATGAATTTTGTTGCTTATAAACTCCACTTGTGAGTGCACAGCCTTGCACCTTAAACTGCACTAGAATAAAAACAACTCCTGTTCAAGTGTGCTTATTTTGCAAGATTCATATAATGGTTGCATTTATCCACTGTCATCACAGTGTTTTATTTCTTTACATTTCTGGTTAGAGAGAGATGACAGTTCACTACAGCAGGGATGCCCAAGAACCGATCAGAATCAATTAGTGCATTACAAAAAGTGTGCTGGTTGATCGTGTTGATTAGAATAAAATAATTCAATGTAATTTTCTGGTGTCTAGCGCTTACACTAAACAGCAGAAAGTAGGAAGGAAAGAAATAGTTAGTGCAGTTGGTGGAATTGAACCTTGAACCTAACACACCCTAATCCGGTTCCTTAATCACCAGGTCACCACTGCCCCAAAAATGGACTGCCCTGATGCCATAAAGTTGGATGCATTTAATTAATACTCAGGTATTACACGTAATTAATTAGTACTCGGATTTTACATGTACATTTTTAAGAAAGTGGACTTAAGTCCACAGGACTTTAGCACCAGCTGCCAGGTTGCCACTGCGCGGATCATAGCGCCGTCCCTGCTCCACATAACTTCCAGTGGACTCACCACCCACAGGAAGGATAACATTAAGCAGTGTGATTTGGGTGTCAGTCGTGGAGACTGTTGCCCCTGACCCCCCACAGATAAGAGGATAGTGGATGAATGAATGAATGCGTAAATTACACAAGTAACTTCTCTTGTGTTTTGAGATACTTTGAATAATACTAATCCATAGATCAAAACTGTAAAATAATGGTTAAAGCATATAAATCAATCACTTCACTACCCTCATTATGCCTAATTTGTAAAACAAACTGACATACTTTTTTATGTTGTCAGTTCTCCGACCAGTATCAAATACTTCTGTCAGTTAAAAGCTTTAAGTGGAACTGGAACTAATGTCAAAGAATTGTCAGGAGAAGACTCTCTCTGGTTCTCCACATATGTCCAAGCGCCCCAGGGCCTAAAGCTAAACTGGATATTCGTCCTGACAGCTGTGTATGAAACCCACAGGAGGGTATGGATTCAGTGGAAACACACTGAGAATATCAATGAGCAGTAAAGTATTTTTTTATCATTATTATTTTTCATCATTTTACCTGTAAAACCATTTTAATGACTGTATTTCTGGCTGCTGCTGAGTATTTTGTGGGGGGAAAAAATAAAAACAGGCAAATGAGCCGACAAAGTCATGTTGTTGCCACTCGGGAAATTAAATTTAGATCAGCTGTGTTATGACACAACAGGTGCAGGAGTTCAGAGGTAAAACCAATTAAAAAGAGTTCAGAAACACAAAGAGCAAACTCTATTCACAAAGATATGTATATATAATACAACAACGAAGACTAATGAGCAGAAAAGACTCATGGTGGGCTGTAAGGAAATTTCCATTGTAACTAGTATCTATTGTCAAATAATAACATCAAATTAGATCTTAGTGTCGTTAAAGTCTGGATATCGTAATGTTTGCGATTAAGACCTGACTGGACAGAGTGTTCATGTGACCTCAGCAAACACTGAAACAATAGTCAGCACAGACACCTTATACATCAGTGAGGCAGGAATTAGTGAATACAGGTAAAACTAGTGAGACACATGAATCACATTAGGGCAGAGCAGATAAGGACAAACTCTGGACAAATCACACCATAGAAAAAGAAAAAGAAAGGGAAAACAAAACCATTAGGAAGACAAGGACGAAAAACAAGCAGATGGAAGGAATTGATAAAAAAAAAAAAAAAAAAACCCCGAAGTAAAACTTTAGATAAGCACAGGTCTGAACAAAGATGTTAGTGCTCAGGGTTTTGTTAATATTCACAGAGATTGACACGACCACATTAAGTTCAAGATTGCAGTCATTTGACTGAACATATTGCAGGGACATAAATTGACATTGTCATTATGTCTCTTAAGTGCAGAGGGTTACAATGACCTTGTAAGTGCTCCTATCAAATTCCACTTAAACTGGAGAGGTTCTCGACTTGTAATTGGCATCAGCGTGGACAGGAAAAAAATGAATCAAGCACTTCCACTCGCATTACATTTACATTAAAGCTATTTAGCACTTGCTCTTATCCAAAGCAAATTATGATGAGAGCGGCAGTAAAATTAGCCTGTGCCCGGGCTGATGGCGTACCGATAATAGAGGCAGACAAACACCGCTGTTATGTGAGATTGCGTCTCCGCCAGACTTTTACGAAAAGAAATTAGAAGACGAGGAGCTCGAGAGTGAGGAGGATCGGATTTAGACAGCAGCATATTGGCGGGGGTGGCAGTGTGAGTGATACAGGAGGGAGCTGGGGACGTGAGTTATTTCTCGAGGAGATGGGTTTCAAGTTTACAAGGGAAAGAAGTGTCTCTCCCAACTGTGATTGTTCCACCGCTGCGTGCGCCGCAATCCGAATTGTAATACCACTCACTACAGTGTCCAGACCGCAGCGGTGATTTGTTTGCGCCTCATTGTCTTCTTCGTTACATGCACAATTAAGTTGAGCTACAGTAGTTCTACCATGTAGGGAATGAAGATGGACTCCTGACCTTGTGTCAGTGAGCAGGTACAGCTGAAGAATTGATTGATATCCAGTAGAGTACGACGCATCCGCCTGCCACAGGAATGGTAGTGATGAACTTCCTGTGGACAGATGAGCGTCCCTCTGCTGTACGTATCACCTACATCCTTCATTTTTTAAAGGTTGAAGGTTTATCATTGTTCAGCATAAACAATGGTGATTAATCCAGTTGAGTGAACAATAATAATAATAATAAAATATTTTGTCCACCAGCTGCCAGGTTGCCACTGAGGTGCTCTGAGGATAGAACCTTCCCGACCCACATAACTTCCAGTGGGCTCACCACCCACAGGAAGGCTCCCAGTATGGTGGAGTGTGATTTGGGTGGCAGTTGTGGAGACTACTACTCACTAGAAAGAAAGGAAGGAGAGCAAACTCCTTGTCCTTGTGACGTGATCCACACCACTCAACACAATCAAATGTCCATCCGTTCATTTACATGCGCTTATCCATTAATGGGTAATTAATGGGCAGCAGTCTCCACAATTGCCACCCAAATCACATTGCACCATACTGTACCTTGCTGCAGGTGGTGAGCCCACTGAAAGACAGCGAGGTAGTGAGGGCCCACAATGAATTTAACCCATAACCAAAGTAAACAGAGAGCAGCAGTGCGTGGGGACCGTGCCATGATCAGTGGACCTCAGTGGTCACCATGCAGGTAGACTCAAACCCTGAACCCTCCAGATGCAAGAACGATTCCTTAACCACTAGGCCACCACTGCTCCCACTGAGCATATTTGCAGTGGTTTTTAGAACTCTTTGGTGAAGCCCATGTTCCCTAAATATATTAGTGAGTCACTTATTTTTTTTATTAATTTTCAGCTCAGTTAGCGTGTCAGTTGTCACCTTTTTTACTGTCCTGCACTCAGTCAATCCAGTCTGACCCGGGCAGGTCAGTTTCCCTTGAGTTTGAAATCTCCTCGAAATTGAAATTGTATTTTACCAACCAACCATGTGGTGAAAGAAAAGTATGTTATTAACATGTATTCCAGTGGTGGATTGGAAGCAGCCTTTGAATAAATAGATGGAGAGTAAAAGCTTTGGAGCTCATTCTGCCCTTGGAATAAAAAGAACACCTTAATAGAATTTTTTTTTTTTTTTGACAGCTATTCTAGTGTAGAATAAAGTGAACTCCAGGTGACCGCTGTATTTTAAGTGACACTGCTTAGCATCTGATGACACACTAAATTGTATTATGGCCTATGTTAGGCTAATTTGGGTTTAAGTTTGACAGGCAATTAATTTTTACAGTAACTAACTTCTGCTAACACTGGTTAGAGCTGGGTTTACTTATTTTTAGTTTATTTTTTTTTACCAAATGGAATATTCTCTATGCTTCACTCTCTTCTAAAACATGCAATGACTTCAGGAAGGGATCAATTCATAATACAAGGTTGTACAATTTATTTATTTAAGGAATATCTCAGGTCTGAGAGTCTATCTGAGGCAGCAAGAACCAGGAGAGGAAGACAGATGTTTGAGGAAACGTAGAGGAAAGAGAAAGGAGGATGTTAGTAAAAGAGAAAGGACAAAGGGGGAAGTAGAGGCTGATGCCTCCACACATAGACAGGAGGCATGTGGTGCCATGGATATTAAAAGTGCCTGAAGCCAGGATACATTATTCTGAGGACAGACAGGAGTCTTGTACTCCAAGAGTGAAGATCAAAAGTTGAGATCTAAGGTTTTAAGAGATGAGCCCAGTCTGATGGGCTTGACCAGAGCAGGACGTATTGTGCCGTCATTGGTAATTATACTGTAAGTCTGCATTCTTACTGAGAGTCAGCCTATTTCTGGAACACAGATTGGTGAATGGGATTTTAATGGTGGGCTTTTGGTTTGCTGTATATATTTGGTGAAGTACTGAGTGTGGATAACGTGACAATTCCAGACATTGGTTAATCCTTGGAACCATAGATGAAGAGGGATTTTCCCAAACCAAGTTACTGGTTTGTGGGTTGGTGGATTGGTACCAGGACAAAGAAAGGAATGCAATACTTTTTCTGTTCTATTTATTGTCTGATGTTAAACAAAGTAGACTTTTGTGTCCTTACGTTCAAATCCACCAGCTGGTATGGTAGCAGTGTGCTTTGGGTGGCAGTCATGGAGACTGCAGGCCTGTTGTTGTTCAATGTCTTATTAAAAAAAAAAGATAAATAAATAATGGCTTCTCTCCACTGCTACCTTTCTAAATTGACATGCAAAACCCAAGAAGGTAAAAGAGACAGCAAGGACACAGAAGATGAGCCAATATCAGACATGGGCAAACTTTTTGACTCAAACTTTGGCCCACAATTGGTCCTAAATTGGGCACAGGGGACAGGGCAAGGACAGAAAGATAAAGTGTTCGTCTAAACGATTATAAATGGCATGTAAAAGTAAATAAACCCAAAACGCTAAATTTCCAATAGCCTTTATGACATCATCTACTGAAGAAAGATGAGCATTGCAGGGAAAAGCCAGAAGTATAATGATAATACAAATAAATTATTTAATTTAGACAAAGTTGGCAAAAAGCATAATGGGTCTTAGCTTGTAAAGATAAATCTCTGGGAGTTATTCTTAGAACATAGATTTATTGCAACAGGCCGTCTTCATGCAGTGGATTAACACTGGTATTTATCTGACATAACTTACCGACCGTTACGTGAAAAGATTTTCAGGCAAAAGCTGGTTTTGCTTACTGTATTAAGAACCTTATGTATTTGTAAATAAACCTACCCACATGTTTTGTAGTAAACATAAACATCTGTACATAGAATTATTTGGAGACCATTATTGTTTGCAGACTTCATTTTGTGCATATTGAGAAATACATTTAATAGCAGTCTCTGCGTCAGCGATGCTTTTACTTTAATGTGTATCCACTAATGTACTTACATCTAATCCATCTATGCCTCTGTACCAAACCCTCTAGTCCTCAGGGCTGCTCAAAGAATACTTCTGATTTTTCCACCTACATACAGGTGGAATATGACCTGTTGAGTGTGAGCCTTCACAGCTAAGCAGGTGGTGTTTTTTTTTTTTTTTTCACTTCCCAGAGTCTGGTTGATCACGTTCATGACCTTCGCTCTGGAATCATCAAACCACAGCTTCTATTTTAATTTTCTCTGAAGGATAGTTTCCAGCCTCGGCGCTTCACCCTCAAAAACTTTCTTTTCACAATGTTACATTCAGTTACTCAGAAATCCTGTGCAGCAAAAAAAAAGGTAGCATTTCTGCAGTGTTAAGCACAAGTGCAATAGCAATGATCTGTCTTATAATTTACTACTGACTGAACCACAGAAGTAATTGAAGTTATCTGGAATTGGACTTTTAATCAGTGCCAGTGGAGCCAGCTGTCTGCACCCTGTGGATTTTCTCTCTAGACAGGTTAATGAAATGTTAATTATGACAGTGGGCTATTTCAAAAATGTAGCAAACTCTGTCATGACCCAGAAAAACCCAGATGTAAAGTAACCTCAGAACAACAGAAGAAGAAAAAGAGAGCAGCTGTCTGTGTCACAGAAAATGTCCTGGACAACTGTTAAACCCACATGTAAGGAGATTACCCATAATCCTCCACAGGCTCTGGTAGTGACATCTTCTTTGATCGTTGATAACTGAATATGTCTGAGCATCCAGATGGAAATTCACTTTTTTATTTTTAGTTTAACTATTCATTTTACGATAGCGGTCAGACAGTAAGCATCTGTTCTGGTAATGGCCTGTGTGTATTCCAAACACATTTTCTTTTCAATAGTTTTAATACTAATGTCTCTGAACTTATTCCTGGTCAAATATAAAAATAAGTAAAGAAATTAAATGAGTGTTAATAAAGCAACACACTGTACTGTCTGGAATTCCAATTTCATGTTTTACAGATGCATTGAGGGAAGAGTGAAGAGGAAAATGTTATAAATGGGATTACGTTTGTACAATAGGTGTAAATTGGAGAAAAGGCCCAAAGCAGCACTGTTTATCTGTGTATATGTGTGTGTTTTTTTTTTCACTTGAAGTCCAAGAAGACAACAGTATAACCCTAATTAATTTACCGCGAATTGTGCAGGTGCTGCACAGCAATTAAAGAGACTATATTGAGGTATGTATTCGACATCATTGCTCGTAAATGACCGTGGTACAGAGGTTGTGAAAAGGTTAGAGAAGGTGTGGGGCGGAATCCTGCCCTAGAGCCTTGAGCCTCCCACAGGTCTTCATTATAAGAGGAAATGGTGCCACTAGTTTTGAAACATCAAGGATTCAGACGTCGCCTCCTGGAGGCTGGGACATTAACGCTCTCTACCTCAGGGACTCCTTTTCTCTCAGCGAAGA
Source organism: Paraplagusia blochii (assembly GCA_016785265.1). Classification (NCBI taxonomy): domain Eukaryota; kingdom Metazoa; phylum Chordata; class Actinopteri; order Pleuronectiformes; family Cynoglossidae; genus Paraplagusia; species Paraplagusia blochii. The sequence goes on along the minus strand of JAFBJS010000567.1, from coordinate 107,107 downwards.
ATACATTAGGTTGTGGAGGTGATGCAGGACATCTGCTCCTCAGCCAGTACTGTAGGTGCTTTGCATTGCTTAGAAGTGATGCCTCTCTTGGAGCGCTGGTACTGACGGATCCACCAGCTGCTCTCAAGACCGGGTCTGAGTCGGAGTGGTGCTGTAACACAGCGTGATGATTTCAGTTTCCGCAGGCAAATCAAGCCACATAAGGTCACTGTCATGTGGCACTGATGATTCATTTGAGAGCTCTTATAATTAGTAATTAATTAACACTGACATTTATGATGTTTGAACTGAGGCCTCATTATATTTCATAAATGGCTCATTTCAGTCACTCACTCATTTTACCTGATAGATTAAAGAGGAAACAAAGGAATGTTTTTTTTACCGCAGACCAATGATGACAAATTCCTCTTTTTGTTGTTTGTACAACAAGGTGTGGCAGTGCGGTGGCAGTGTTGAGGTCCATCCATGCGCCCGGATCGCCCACATCGAGCGCGCTCATAAACCCTACACTGAGGATCTGACGTCCCACGTGCGAAGAAACGCGCTCAGGGTCGCAGAAGTTTGGATGGATGAGTTTAAAAGTCATGTCTACATGGCCTGGAATATTCCCCAGGAGGTGAGTGACCAAGTCACGGCATCATCAGGAAAACAAGCTGTTGTGTCGTACCTTCAACATGTTGCATTCAGGATCAATTGTTTCAAAGCAACTTTAAATCTACATATCATTACCATAAATCCGAGACTCAGAACACTCGCACTATATTATCTCTGTAGCATTTTGTCTTACAATGTTCTTTATTTTTATTTTCCTTTCGGTTTGTCCCTTTTTTAGGGACACAATTCCTAGTGTCTCTAATCCATCCATCATGGCTGGTCTCACAACTGTCCTGTAAACCTTTCCCTTCACCTTAGCTGACTCTCTTCTATCACAGATCACTCCTGACTCTTTTCTCTAGTTGTTCCATCTTGTCTGTTCTCTATTCTTCTCCTCTCTTCCACAGTCTCCACTGCTCTGAACAGCTGATCCTCAGTGTCTAAACTCCTGCACCTTCTCCACCTCTGCTCCTTGTAACCTCACCATTCCACTGTTCTTCTTTTCATTCACACACATATACTCTGTCTTGCTACGACTGACCTTCATTCCTCTAGTCCAAACCTCCACCTCTCTAGGTTCTCTTCTATTTCTTGCCTTCTCTCACTGCAGTTCAAAATGTCATCTGCACACATCATCGTCCATGAAGACTCCTCTCTGACCTCATCTGTCAATCAGTCCATCACTAAAGCAACAAGGAGGGGCTCAGGGCTTATCCTTGATGCTGTCCCATTTCCACCTTCAAGTCTTCTGTCCTTCCAACAGCACACCTCACCTCTATTGTACTGTTCTCATGCATGTCCTGCACCAATCTAACATACTTCTCTGCCACTCCTGACTTCCTAAAAAACAAAACCAAAGTTTACCCTGTCATAGGCCTTTTCTAAATCTACAAAAACACAATGCAGCTCCTTCTGACCCTCTCTGTACTTCTCCATCAACATCCTCAAGGCAAATATTGCCTCCATGGTGCTCTTCCTAGGCATAGAACCATACTGTTGTTCGCAAATCTCTACCTGGTTCCTCAATCTAGCCATAACAACTCTTTCCTAAATCATCATGCTCATCATCTATACCCTTTTTGCAGATATCAATTAATACTGTCCTAAATCTAGAGGAGAAGCAGTAGGTTTCAATTCTGAAGCTCCTAAGCTGATGTTTTGATATAATCTTCACTTCTATTTTAGCAGAGGAAACTAGGAATTCTTCCTCTGCTACATTCACTGATCTGAAGTGAAACAGTTTTCCTCCTCCATCACATTTTTGATTGAGTATTTCACCTGTCACAGTGTATAGACTGAGGCAGTTGAGCAACTGAAAAAAAGATACTGCGGTTTTGGGATTATGCATCACTTCAAATCAGTAGTCACCAGTCAGCATTAAATGTGGATGGTGACCTGTCAGAGTGGAGCGTATGGGTTGTCATAACAGCTGCATTCCAATCCACATGCATGCACTAAATATTAATAATAAAAAGATGTCTTGAGTCTAAAATCTTCTGAAATCTTCCGACCAAGACAAGATTCTGCTTCTGAAGAGACAACCTCTGATTTAATGAGTTATAATTTTCAACTCAAACAAACCATTACGTGGATCATGAATAATTTGCAGAAATGCACATGTTGTGACACCTGGGTATAGTATGCAGTTTGACAGAGTTGGATGAATATAACTTGCATATCGATCAGATGTGTCTTCTATTTGTTTCTCTGTATTTGAGTCAGGTTTCTTTGTATTTGTATTTAATCATTGTAAGTCATGCATTAACTAAAAAGTCATACTAAATATTCACACTTTTTCAACCTAATTCTAGTTGGTTTTGGAAAATATGCACAAACCCTTTTAACATCCCCCAGTTTGGCTCCTTCGTTATTAATATTTTCTTCAGTGTTACAGCTCAATCTTTGGTTATATCTACAAAGTCACATGATTTGGCTGCATAACTTACTCCTATAAATCCCTGTATTTTAGTGTTGGTGAGGGTGAAATCAGAAGAAATTGAAGCAGTCCTGCATAGGAGTAGTCTTAGTGGATAAACAGATTTTTTGGTTATCATATTTGACAGAATAAGTGGTCAGGAAGTATAGATGTTCATACATTTATTTATGTCCGAAAACCTCCATGAAGCTCTGTAGTTTATCCTGTTTGGCTCCATCTCTCTTTCTTTGTCAGATAAATATATGAGCATTGGATTTTTGTCATTGTGATTAACTGACTTGAAAGTAAGATGTACCAGAGTTTAAAGAGGAAGTATACAAAATATAGTTTGTATAGTGTCAAAATGTATTTCCTAAGAAACAAACGTGTATTTTCTAGCATTTGTTCGTCGTCTGAATTTTTTTGAGAATTTCCTTTTTTTTTTTTTCATTCTGATCCCTATTGAATAAAAAAAATACAGTGGTGCATGAAGTTGAAATTAAGACGCTTCAAAAGCAAATTCTGATGTTTAGTCACTGTATATTCCTTTTGACTATGTAAATCCACATAATGAATAAATGAACATCTGCCGGCAATTAATTCAGTCAATAATGAGACGTTTAAAAAAAGGCTGTACTCAAAAAGCGTGAAATGTAGCCCCACAAATGAACTGAGCAGCAGAGTTCTTACTGTTAATTTACCTCAGAGACTGAAAAATCAACACAAAATCAACAAATTTCCAGTGTTTGTTACAGGGTTTGCAACTTCCTAAAATGTTTTTATTTATTGGACTTTAACCAAAAGAAAATGCTGCGACAGCCTGTGGTCATGGTTTTGTTGCAGATGGTGAAACATAATTGAGATATTTATTATTTGCACAATTTCATAAGAATTTAGCCAAGGTCACTACAAACAATAACATCTAGAAGGATGGATTATTATTATTAGCTGGACAACTGTAGATGTCTCCCTATGTAAAAATGTTGTTAAGGTGCTCTATATATTCAATTCTCAAAGTGTATGTTACTGATGTGTGTGTGTATGCATTAATGTATGTATGAAGGGATGCATATCCCCCTGACTACCAGGGGAAAAAAACATTTTTTTTTTTATTCCCAACTCTTTATAGGGCAATTAAAAACACTGAAAGCATTTTTTTTTTTTTTTAAGTTTTTATTTTTAAGATATCTGTAGTGTAGTGGACATCAGAACACCATACATGTGAATTCAGTATTTATATACATGTATGTATATATATGTATATATATATATATATATATATATATATATACACATATATGTATATATACACATATATGTATATATATATATATTTATATATATATTTATATGTGTGTGTGTGTGTACATGTATATTGTATATTTACTTATATAGTATATTTAAATATTTTCTTTTCTTATTTTCTTGTGGGCTCACCACCCACTAGAAAGCTCACAATATGGTGCAATGTGACTTGGGTGGCGCCAGCTGCCCATGCGACCCGGCAACGGACAAGCAGAAGAAGATGAATGAATGAATGAATGAATATATATGTGCATACAGATATACTTATTGGATGCACAACACATGGGCTTGGGCATGCATGTGTGTGTATTTGTATGTGGATAACCTATATATTCTATACACATGCCATTAGTGCCTGTATATGTGTGTACGTATCTATACATCTAATCATCCACCACATGTTTTACCAGTATTGTTACAGAAGTCACTGTCTGTTGGAAAGCTTCAACTGAAATATCAAGAAACGCAATCAACCCATTTGTCTGGACAGTATAGAGTTTGTATTTAGCCTCATAAGGCACAGGGAGAAACTCCATACAGAGTCACAACAAAGGGATCAAACCTTTTCCTTATGAGGTTAAGACAGTTATCTCTTCACCCCTGCGTAACTCTCTGAATGTATCCGTCTTAGAAAAGGTAGAACTGCCAATTCTGATACTCCTGAAGATGTTGAAAAAGTCCAAGATTCTTAAGAAGCGTATCTTTACATAACATATAGAAATGGAGGAGAATTCCAAGACCTTTGCCTCAAGGCCTTGTCGGGGAAATATACAATTTTTAAAGTCGTAACAGCGTAAGCATCTTGAAATCCAGCACAAATGTCAGGGATTGATGTTTGTAGTTAAAGGTCTTTGCTGACAGATTTGACAAATATTTAATGACAACCAATTTTTCTTCAAAGATCTAATACAGAATCTGTTGATTCCTCAAATATTACACTGGTTCCATGCAATCAGTTTAGTTTAGTTCCACTGGCTGAGGTCATTTGTATGCAAAAATAAGTTCTGATAAAATCTTGTTTAATAACTGATACATAAATGAATGTATCTGTTATTAAAATTCAGCTTATAATAAGTTTAATTATCAACCAGGCACGTATTACTTGCAAATTTCCTTAGTGATATAAACAGATAATATGACAGATTGATTTCATTAGTAAAGTAGAACCAGTGAATTAACAACATTAGACAATTCCAAAGGTTGTTCCTCACCTCTTTTTTTCTGCAATACTTTTCCTACTCAATAAACCTACAGGAGTGCATTGAAGACACAGAAATACCTTTGTACACAAGCCTTTAACGTCAAATGCATCTGTGAATTGACTGTTGCCTCTGTGAAAAACCCCCCAGCTGGAAACAAGCTAAATAACATCTTTCCAAGTCGACAAAAGAGTTCATGCTGTTAAAATGCAGCCATTTTCTGTCGATTCCAGGTTCTTTGTAACTGTGTGTTTCACTGAATACTTACAGGATTCAGGGATTGATATCGGTGATATCTCTGAGAGGAAGGCTCTGAGGAAACGACTGCAGTGTAAAACCTTCCGATGGTACCTGGTCAACATCTACCCTGAGATGAGGATGTACAGCGACACCGTTGCATATGGAGTGGTGAGCCCTTAAATACAGTACTTATCAGAGTAAAGATTAGATAAATACTTTAGAATACTAAGATTCTATAGTTAGCATCTCTTACAAGCCTCTGCCAGATTGGGTCGTGGTTCTTTATCATTATGTGTTGTTACACCATCCATCCATCATCCTCCCTTTATCCGGGGCCAGATTGTGGGGGCAAGAGTCTGAGCAAGGACACTCAGACTTCCCTCTCCCCAGACACTTCCTTCAGCTCTTCTGAAGGATCCCGAGGCGTTCCCCGGCCAGCCAAGCGCTCCAGCGTGTCCTGGGTCTTCCTCTGGGTCGCCTCCCAGTGGTACACAACCCCAGCACCTTCCTCGGAGGCTTCCACAGGGCATAGGATGTAAATACCCAAGCCACATCAGATGACTACTGTCAATGTGGAGGATAAGTGGTTGTACTCCGCGGTCCTCCCGGGTGACAGCTCCTCACCCTTTCTTTAAGGGAGCTCCCTGCTGCATATCTTCACTACAACAGACCAACACAGCGACTACATTATTGCGTTGCTGCAGTTATCTGCGTGTCAATCGCACGTACCATCCTCCCCTCACTCCCATCCCAGTGGCTTCTTCAGTTGCCTTACAGATCCTTTCAACCTTGACCAAGATACCTGAGAATCTTCATAAATATCACCCAAAGATACTTAAACCTGGGTTGTTGGTGCAGTACTCTCCAGGACTGCCACACTGCACCATAAAAACACTGTTGCAGAGTTCTACGCAAATATACAGATGTTAAAAAAGGACCAGAAAATACTGTGTCACAATAGATGGCACATATTAGTCGTGTATCCTATTTGTCCTGGTGGTTTTCTGACAGCATTACACCACAATGGACAATGACACAGTGTCGGCACAGTTATCCAGTGCTCCTCTCTTTCCTGAGTGTTCATTTCTTTCTTGTAAAAACAGGGAATGAGGGCAACCTCCTTTTACTGATGCAGCTGACATCATCCCTGCCTACTGACTGAATATATTTAATGTGGTTATTGCCAGTAGTTTTGAGGATTTAGTTCATCAGAGCAGATCATTGTTACTTCTACTGACGCTGCTCTTAATGACTTTTCCTATAATCAGTCGTTATCTTTATAAAGTCATTAAGCAATCACTGACCCATACAATACAGAAAATGTTGTCCAAAAAATTCTATTTATTTTCCACAAATATAAATGAGCCGAGAATTTGGAAATGCTGAATAAAGATTTTTCAAATTCTTTATTGTTAAATGTAATAGAAATTGATTAATTTGTCATTTAGTATATGGTTAATGCTTAAAGAGATTTATTTAGCCATATCATCCAGAACTGCAAGGTGATAAGATGTTTAAGGGAGGCCACACTAAACATTAAGGAGCAACTTCTTCGCTTTGGCAAACAGTTTCTTTAGTCTGAAAACCTCTTGGTCTGTCAAATGCGACTCCACTTATAGGGGGAGAGAGGCAGTGGTGGCTGCAAGCTATAGGTTCTAATCCACCAGCTGCCAGGTTGCCACTGAGGAGCTCTGAGTGGAGCACCTTCCCGACCCACATAACTAACATACATATATATATGTATATACTGTATATACTATATACTGTATATATATATATATATATATATACATACATATATTTCTATATACAGTCATGGAAAAAATGATAAGACCACTCTGCTGTTTTCTTCAATTTCTTGTTCATCTTAATGCCTTGTTCCACTAAAGGTTTATCACCTGGGGGAAACAATGAACACAAAACCATGCAATGACTANNNNGTATTTGTCAGTACAATGTTATTGCTAGTGATGTAGGAACAGAAGTGATTTTTGTCACTGTCAATAAAACCATGCAAAATGGCCAGAAATCAGCTCTGAAATTAAGTGGAAGCAGACTTTTAAATGGAAATTAAAGAAGGAGTGGTCTAATAATTTTTCCGTGACTGTATATATATATATATATATATATATATGTATACATATATGTATATATATACATATATAGATAGAGATAATATAGTTTTTTTTTAGTTTTTGTCTTTAATAGATAAAATGTAACATGCAGTGATA